>JAUCBJ010006641.1:0-57973 GCA_032718475.1 Nemertoderma westbladi | reverse complement strand
CACAGTGTACTCTACTGCCGTACTGCCTGACTGAACTACCAACTGAAAGCACCCAGCTGATCATCCTAAATACAGTATATTTGGGACACACTGGGCCCCAGAGAAAATACATATTTGCACAACAGATACTTAGCTTCATGGATAAGACAAAACTAGTAAGACACAAATATGTTTACATAGAAATTTGATTAAAAATATCTTTCAAATATAAATTCAATCGCTTTCACCTTCACTTTCACTTTCATAGACTTGCATAATTTTACGTCTTGCGTCAATAGCAGCTTTACGTTTCGGTCGAACTACATTAGCTGTTTCAACAGTAGTTTCGGTCGAAGTCAATGTGGGTGTAGGGTCATGAACATCAGGGCACTCCAAGGGATAAAGACGCTTGATTGGCCTTACACAACTACCATTCTTAGTCCTTAATGTCACTGATCGTACATGACCATCTATACCTTTATGTAACTCGATGACCTTTCCTAATGACCACTGCATACGAGGTATCTTGTCACCAATCAATACAACATCGCCGATATTTGGAGATCGTATAATTTCCTTGGCTGTACCCCGATGAAACTCGCGTAATGTTGACAAATAATCCTTATTCCACAGACACCATGCTCGATTAAGAATGTTCTCAAGATATTGATGGCGTTCGATTAGCCCCTCTCGAATTCCGAACGGAGGATCATTATTCAGATTGTTACTCTCTTCAATATCGACAGGATATCCTGAGATGCGATGTCCGATGAGTAGCATAGAGGGTGTTAAGGGTTCTACTTCTCCAACGTTAGAACTAACATAGGTTAATGGCCGGTCGTTCATCATTGCTTCAACCTCTGTTACAATGGTCTGCAGAGCCTCGAAATCGATAATGCGACGTCCTAATGCCCTCTTCAAAATACTTTTCCCTATTCCGATCAATCGCTCGTAGAGCCCTCCAAACCAAGGAGAATACGGAGGGATGAATTCCCAAGAACAACGTTGTGATAAGAGGTAACTCTGAACTGATGAGTCACCTTGTAAGTCTCGTAAATCTAGGTCAGCACCAATGAATGTGGTTGAATTGTCACTTATAAAACGCGACGGACATCCTCTACGCGCTATAAATCTACGTAGCGCACATAAGAAAGTTTTGACTGAATTGTCCCGTACGACTTCCCAATGGACAGCCCTAGAGGAAGCGCACGTAAAAAGAACAAGGTATGCCTTAACAATTTCGTTGCATTCTTCCACTTGTAAAGCGCCTGTATAATCAACACCAGTTGTGTTGAAGGGCCGAGACACCTGGACACGATAGGCAGGTAAGGGAGGAATGGGAACTGATGAATAAGACGGTCCTTGAACACGAATGCAATTTTTACAACTACGGACTAAGGAGTTTACTCTCTGTCTGATACGAGGAATCCACCAGTTTTGTCTAATATGCATGATAGTCTGAGAAGCTCCCACATGCATGTGACGATAATGGAAATCCAAGATGATTAAGTCGGTAATCCTATGTTTAGAAGGCAACAAAATTGGAAATTTCGTGTTCCAATTTAAATCAGCGTAATCAATGCGACCCTTACTACGAATTATATTAGTGTCATCTAAGAAAAGTTGTAGTTGTTTTACAAGCACTGGTGTTCGTCTACAAACCATGGGCTTATTTCCCTTTGTCGTAAGGAAATCCAAGACTTCAGTGAAAGTCTCACGTTGGATTCTATGTACCCAATAAGTTTCGGCTGCCTTAATGTCATTAACACCAAGAACAGGAGCAATATTACAATAAGAGCTACCGTGACATTTGAGATTACGGACGAATCTCAGAATCCAGGCAGATACTCGTAATAGACGACTGTAGTCGCTATAATCGGCTGGGTTTAAGACATCGGTAATAACATCCCTTTCTCCATCTCCAAGAATGCTGGTAATCTTATCGTTGTCGTTCTTCTCAGCATCAATAAGGTTACTAGCAACAGAAGCTATTACCACGGAATTTGGCCAACGGGTACAATCTGGTAACCAATCTGGGCCATATTTCCACAAATCAGAAATAATAAACTTGGAATAATTGATACCCCTTGTTAAAAGATCACTTGGATTGTCATTCGTACCCACATGTTTGAATGTAGTAGTAGGTAGTAATTCTCTAATTTCTAAAACTCGATTACGTACATACGGTTTATCCAGTTTGATTGACTGTAACCAACATAGAGCAATAGTGCTGTCAGACCATAGGAAAAGACAACCGCATAAAAATTCCTTGTAATAAATATTAGAAACGTAAGTTAATAGTCTAGCTCCAACTAAAATGGCAGTCAATTCCAACTGCGGCAAAGTGAGGCTGCCACTGGCTAAACGTTCAACACTCTTAACCGGAGTAACACGTGCCTTGGCTGTTACTAAAGCAGAACCATTGCTGTTAACCATGTAAACAACGGCACCATAAGCCTTAGTTGATGCATCACAAAAGCAATGAAAATCAGTTTGGTCTGATAGTGGCAACATTCTAGGCATGGAGAAGGCGGATAATAGATTCAAATCACAAACTAATTTTGACCAATCACGAGCCAGATTACTAGGAATGACGTCATCCCATTTCAAATTTAATTTCCAGAGTTCTTGAATTAGCATTTTAGAACGAATAGTAACCGGAACTAACCACCCATAGGGATCATATATCTTTGGAGCAGAACTAACAACATGGCGTTTTGTCAGTTTGTCAATGTCAGGAACGTCAATTTTGCGGGTTGGAAAACCTAAGGTGTCTGCATTAATATTCCAATTAATACCAAAAATCAAGGTGTCAGGTTTGTCAGTTGTAGGACCGTCACCATTCAGTCTAATAATGTTACTCAATTTCGGTGAATTTGTGAACCATTGTCGCAAAGGAAACCCACCTTCCCTTAAAATAGCGCGACTTTGAATGTAAAAATCAATAAGTCGATCTTCGGATACCTCTGTATCCTGTAAATTGTCTACATACATATTTTGCAAAATTATTTTTGCAATAGGAGCATTACACTGTTTAAGGTGATGTTGAATAGTTGAGTTCAACAAAAATTGGCTACAGTTTGCACCAAATAAAACCACTTTAAATCTATAAGTCAAAATTGGACTATTAAGATCAAATGGATCTTTAGGCCAAAGAAATCTAGTGACGTCACGGTCTATTTCGGCTAACCCTATTTGAAAATAAGCCTTTTCAATATCAGAAATAGCACAGAAATTATGAATACGAAAACGTAACAATAAATCATACAGTATTTGATTTGTAGGCGGACCAGTTAACAAACAATCATTTAAACTGACATTGTTTTTACCGCTACCAGAAGAACAATCATACACTATACGTAAAGGAGTAGTGGCGGATTGCGGTTTTTCTACACCGTGGTGTGGTATATAGTGCACCAGATTACCGCTACGAGTGATTCCATTGGATACAAAAATATCATCAACAGGAACTAATTCAATAAAATTTCTAGTTAACTGCTCATTAACTAAGTTATTGTAACAAGTTAGAAAGTCTGGGTTTCTACGTAATTTATTTAATGTAGATTCTAACCGTTTTCTACATAAACCGTAGTTTAGTGATAAATGGGCGTGGTTTTGTAACCATGGCAACCTTGTAATGTACATACCATCACTATATTCAATGCTATTATTAAATTCAAGAATAGCTGTTTCGTGATCAAAATTGGTAGCATTCATATTAATACCAATTTCATCTAAACTCCACAAACGTTCTAAACATACAGAAACGTCATTACATTGGAGACATAATTCACTTGGTTTAACATTGCAATATTCAAAATTATGATTTACACTAATGCCAATGTGCATAACAGAAATAACGTTATTTTGTATACGTGTATCAGAAATCTTACCAGAATGTACATTTCCTACTATGATATTACCCAAATTGGATGGTAATACATTTACGTCATTTATAACATTATCATTGTAAACAAAATTGAAATACTGATCACTACCAATAAGTAAACAAATATTGGAAATGGAATCCCCACGGCAAGGATCCGCTAAACTAAATCCTTGTAATGTAAACCGATCGACGATCGCGGAACGGCCCGGAGTCGACAAACGAGGCAATCTATCAACTAAAATAGCGTTTGTTTCCACGAAACCATCTGAGGTTTCAACGTTAAATGAAACTACATCGTACCATTGACACAATCCGTCACTATTAATCCCATCGATACCGATCCAAATCCGTTCCACAATAGGAAGATGTAATGATTCAGCAGCTTGGCGGAGCAATAGAGTACGTTGCGAGCCTTGATCGAAAAGCGCCCGCAACTTATAGGTACGACGATTATTATCGCTAATAACCGGAACTACGGCAGTCGGTAGTAGCGTTGAATGGTTATCGGTAACCAGAGTAGAAAAGGAGACGGAGGCAACACTTCCCTTTGAACCACTAGATGCAGTCGGTTGTCGGTTTGTGTCTCTAGAGCTAGATGCTTGGGATTGTAATAACGTGGAACCGTGTAGCACTGTATGATGGCGACTGTTACAAACGAAACAATTTTGAGTCGAACACTTCGATAAGTTCGAATGTTCCGGTTTTAAACAGTTGGTACACAGCTTTAATTCGTGGAACCGTGAAGCACTGTATGATGGCGACTGTTACAAACGAAACAATTTTGAGTCGAACACTTCGATAAGTTCGAATGTTCCGGTTTTAAACAGTTGGTACACAGCTTTAATTCATTGAAGCATTGAAGCATTGTAATTCATTGTGCTTTCTTATCAGGCGTTTTATATATATCGCAGAAACGAACGCTATGCTCACCCTTACACAGGAAGCATTTTATCGGCCTTATAGGTCTATTAGTGAACGTCTTCGATGATGGAGATGAGACGGAGAACGAACCGGTGGTTCCGCCTCTGACGTCTTCCGGAGAAAACCTCTTCTTGTCGACCCAACCTCCCTTTCCCTTCGAAGAAATTGTTGGCTGGGATTCTAGCGAAGTTAACTGCTCGATCTCCTCTTGAAGAGCTTTACGTAGTTCGTCAAGGGTCCAATATGAAGTTCGAGCCGCACGATTAATGTTATCTCGGATTTTGGCGGGAAGTTTCCTCAACAAAATTTCAGAATAGACATATCCCGCCTCTTCCACATTACCACCGAGATTCCTAATGCCACGTATCTGAGCCTCGTACATAGCTCGGAACGCAGCAAGTTCCCGAGATGACACACCCGGGGACTCCAAATCTAGAAGTAGATGTAAACGCGACCGCATAATTAATTGCGGTTTACCGAACGATTCGCGTAGTAACTGGACAGCTTCCTCGTAATCTTCGTTCGATCTTTGGAAGTTGTCGACTAGTCTGGCAGCATCTCCGCTGAGCTGCCCTTCTAGGTAGGAAAACTTCGTCGCCCCAGCTAAATCAGAACGGCTATGAACGGCGTCGTTAAATCTATCCCAAAAGTTAGTCCAGTCGACTGGATTGCCACTGAAAACCGGAAGCTTTAATACCGGAAGCTTCTGAGTTTTATGAGGGTTTTCACAAGGTACACCGGTCAAGCCGGTATTTATATTGAAGTAAAAAGTATATATTAATACTGAATAAAAACCGAACAAACTATACAAAATTAAAAATGTCATAAGGTTCATAGGTTAATTATTGTAAATGGAGGAAAAATCTGTGCAAAAGATAATTATTTTAAGAAATACTGCAGTATGCGGTTATGTTTTGCCGCAAATCCGCATTGGCCAGAGTTATAACAGTTATATATAAAGTCCGCATTGACAATATCTTTTCCTGTTGGATGTCCGTGGTTTATGTGAGATTTCAGTGTCCGTTTGTGGTACCGGTTTACACACATTGAAAATAGTGAGGGTATCGGGAATTCTCGAGTCGCTCGCATATATGTACTTCCCAGTCCAGGATAGCGCCGCTTTGACTGATAGTTCCAGATAAGACCAAGTCGTAGCAGCAACTGAAGTTTGAGATGTGGACTAACTACCAAACGCAGCATGCAATTAGTCACGTCACGGTATACCTCAAGTGATAGATCTCTACATCCTGAGAGTTTCCTTAATGTAGCATTATTGACGTACGATCCAACATAAAGAAGTCCCCTGAGTATCTTTCTATAATATGCATTCATAGATTCGATTTCATCTTGATTTAGATTCCCTATTATGAATTTTATTTTGTACAGAATTGCTGGTATGGCCATCCTGGACCAAAGATTGAACACTGTGTTTATGGTGTACCATCGAATGGTCCAGCCATTTTTGTGAAACGCTTGTGACATAGACGCAAGAGTTTGAATTATGACTGAGTAATTAGTGTTACAGTTATTATTTCCATATAAGGTGTGGCCAAGGAATTTGATTGTTTGGGATTCAGGGAATAGGCAATTTGCTGAGTTGATGAATAGGGGTCGGTATGTGTTTTTGGGTATAATGCTCATCCATTTTGATTTTGTGGGTTCCATATTTAGGTTCAATTTATCCATTTCATATGATAGTAATGCTAGCATACTAGTAATCTCCTCTTTATTATTGCACAATAAAACTATATCATCCGCATAGCAAACTAGACCTGACCAGATGTTGTGAAAAGATACTCCAAGGCCTGTTTTCTCAACTGAATCTAAGGCTCCCTTTAAATAGACATTAAATAGCGTTGGTGACAACAATGATCCTTGTTTTACACCTATCCTTGTTCGAATTCCATTGGTCAATATCATATCTCCGAACTTTAGAGACAGTAATCCAACTCTGTAATAATTAATTAGGGTCAAACAGATAAAAGGGCAAATATGCTCCGAGAGGGTTTTAAATAATACACTGTAAGAGACATGATCGAATGCACCTGCTATGTCCAACTGAAATATGTAAAGGGACTGATTTCTCTGACGATGTGACTCAATAATTTCCTGTATCAACGCTACTACAAGATCTGATCCAACTCCTTTTTTGTACCCATATTGGCATGAGTTTGTAGATATGTATGGAAGAATGAATTGTTTGAGGGTGATAGCTTCGAACAGTTTACCAAATACAGATACAGTGGCAATTGGTCGATAGCTGTTTGGTCGTGTAGTTCCACGGTTTCCACTTTTATGTATGTATGTTATCAGTGTCCTTCCATAGACTTCAGGGACTGTCTGCAATCGGATTGAGGCATTGAAGATGTTGCATAAGTGTACAGCAGCATAGTTTTCATCAAGATGAAGAATGTCCTCTGCTGAAAGATTAAAGAAATCTGGAGATTTGCCCCTAGCTAATGCTAGTATAGCATGTTTAACAGTACCCTCTGATATTGTTGGAGGACTTCTACCTTCTGATAGTAGTTTCAGTTCGATGACTACTTTGTCTAACTCACTTTCAGCATCAGTTTCAGCTGAGTTCATAACATGTATTAAATTATCTCTCAGTGATTTAGCCATGCTGATGGGAGCTGTTCCTTCTTTAGTTGAGAAGTCTTTCCAGAACTCATGAGGATTATTCCTGTTATGTACTATGCCGCCAGTTTTGGATCTCACTGATTGTTTCGCAAGCCAGTTTCTAAGGTGCCTTAGTGATTTCTTTGACTCTTTCAATGCTATGCTAAAAGAGTCCCTTTTAATTTTACCATTTTGCTTCCAAATTTTATACAGCTCCTTAGTAGTATTTGCATGACTAGATATTAATTTGTTCCTTATACGAATATTGGTCGTCTTTTTTCGAAATTTGCTGACAGGTATAAAGAGATTGGCTCCCTCTGTAATAGCTCTCTGCATCTCCTCGGTGTATCTATTCAATTCCTCAGATGTCCAATCGAAAGAGTTCATGCTGCTTGAGTGGAGATTATCCAGCTTATTCTCTACATACTCCTTATAACTGTTGAGTTGAGCTGTAGTCGCCTTACTCCAGGCTACTCGTGGTAATCTTTTGGTAAATTCCTGTGTATTCTCCTTGTTATTTGTATTATGTTCATTTACAATTGCTATCTCAGCTACTACTGGACTGTGATCAGAGAGAGCATGGACATGTGGGTTTATTACCTCACCGCTCACTATTAGTTGGTCACCAGGGTTGGTTGTGAGTATATGGTCTATATATGAATCGCCCTGAGGCCCCCTGAAAGTAACAGATGGTCCTGAAAATTTACCATATGTATCTACTGCCACTAAATTGTTTGCAGCCAAGAACTCCGATAGCAACCTGCCATTGCGATTCGGGTGTTCTTTTGTCCAACGTTGACCACATGTGTTCCCAAGGTCAGCATTTGCATCTAAGAGAATGTAAGGTATAGCTTGATTATTACATTCCAAAATTTGTTTGATTCTGCCAAGAAAGTCATCATACTGCTCCTTTGGCTTGGATGTATCTGGCGCATATCCAGATAAGAAGATAAATTGCAGGTTAGAGTTATGCATTTCAATCAGAGAACCCACAATGTCATCATTCGAACACTGTTTAGTTTTTGACTTAATGAGTGATTTCCGTATCATTAAGAGTACTCCTCCAGCCCCACGAACCCTATTTGGGTTGTCCATGAGATTACTGACGAGCGATTCACAGTGGAAGTCTCCATATCTTGAGAATACTAGGTATTTTAATTCTGCCATGTCCAGCCAGTGTTCTTGAATTGAAATTATGTCCATGTTTGTACATAAACAGTCTAAGTAATCGATACTTGAACTCAAGCCTTTACTATTAAATGTGCACATGCGCACAAGTGTTTCATTAATGGTATATGAGTTTTTACGAATTGTGTCATTTGTTTGCGTAGTTCCAGTGATATGTGATGAGACTTTAACCTTAACGTTTATATTTTCCTTATTTTGTTTCAAACCATCGCTAATCACAATCCCAGTCTCTGTGTCGTTTGATCCAATGCTAAAGTCGATACCTGGGTATGGAATAAGGGCGACCACTGTTATGTTGAGGTTTGTTTGGGCCTCCATTTACAAGAAATTTTCTTTGTATCTGTTTTTGACTGTGTCTGTGTTGCCATTCATGGCACGATATCCCTTCTGGCCAGAAAATGGGATCCATTACAATAACCAAGTCTTCAGGTTTAATTGTAATTTTCATATTTTTGGTATCATAATGTATTCGTGTGGTTATCCTATCAATGTGGACACTTCTTTCTTCTAGATAGTGAACCACGTCCTCCTCACTATGCGAACGATGTACTCCCTTCACATATATGGGCATAAACTTCCTAGAACGCGCACATGATAACATTGAGTTCGATGAACGGGGTTGCTCTATGTCTGATTCTTGGTGGAAAACCGCCTTTCCATTGGATATAGATGGTATTGATGTTGGAACTACTATATTAGTATGTCTCTCAGATTCTGATCCTATAATCGGATTTTGATTATATTTGCGTACTATTGACGAGTTCCTCCAATCTGGATCTTGAGGAACCTCAGTATAACATTCTTCGTTTAGTATGTTGTATCTGTTGGCATACAGCAGTTTGTTATTCCTTGGTTTAGCCGCCAAGCATTTCATCTCTGACTCTGATTGATTAAAGGAAGCTGTTGTTTTAACATTGTGACTGAGTTTTCCTTCAGTAGCAACTCTGGTACCGGTATATGGTTTCAAACATCCCTTACTTCTCCTACCTTTGGCTTGTACTTGGTAAGGTTCAGGGTTTTGTATGGATGCATCATTTGATGTGTTTATTAATCTTTTAATTTCACTGGACTTGGTGGGGGTAGGAGTTGGAGTAGAAACTGCTAAATCAACAGTGATATAGCTGCTGTTTCCATTGTCACTAGGTTCCGCAACAGTTCTATAATTGTGTTTGTGAACATTATTTTCACATAGTTTTGCTTCCAAGATCATCCTCTTGTGACGTTCATTGTTTACTTCATCACTTAGTCGATTCATTTTGTCTTGCAGCTCATCATTTTTGTTTTCTGATATACACAACCTTGTTTGCAGGGATGAGATTGCAGACAACATTTCCCTACGTAGACAATCAATGGTAGTTTGTTCGTTAAGGTTTGTATCATCACGTTTCAGTCTTTTCAGACAGGCGTCTGTAAGCACATTTTCATTTAAACATTGTTCCAATTCGCAGATATCAATTGAAGCTTCGCGGTTTGATAGTCTTTCTTTTAATTTTAAGACTGCACATTGTACTGGGGACATAAGACATCTCACTTTGTCCAGTAGTACATCTCTCAGCATTTTCCTATCATCTTCACTAATGTTATTGAGATATTTAATTTTTTTCTTTCTTGGAAGTTCTTTTATTCTAAAAAGATTGATATTTGTATTGGCATTATTGGTCTTGTTCAGTGTGTTAGCGCATGTAGTGGAGGTTTCATCTTCGTTTCCCATGCTGTTACTACTTGGGTTGATATGATGCTTGTCGACCACTATGTTTAGTGGCTTGGGTTTTGTGGATGTGATATTAGTGATAGTTGTACTTGAATTTAGGGATTTCAACATTGATGTATCTATATCTAGATTGGGTAACCTTGAATTGTTTACTAGACGGCATTCATCTAGACATTGGGTAATCCATTTCCTAGCCTCTTCACTGTCAGTGTGGATTTGTGGTAATTCTTTGGAATCCTGTGCCACAGAGAGTGCAGCAAGGCATAGATATAAGCCACAGTCGTAGCCATTAGGCTGTTGTCGGAAATCAAGATAGTGTACAGCGGCCTTCCAATTATGTATCCAACTTCCAGTTTCTATAATGTCTCGTTTGTGGATGTAATCAATCTTGGATAGCAAATCTATGATTTTGAAGGTAGTCTTTGTTGGCATATTAGTTGAATTAGCCATTGAGTTGATGCAGCACACTTCTTTAGAGCAACAGTTAGCTACGTGCAGTATGAAATGTGAGTCTATACATTCTGGAAATAGCAGATATTTGGGTAGTGTTTTTAAGTGTTTACCTATATACCGTGGTGCAATGTATTTTATAGCGCTTAGAGTATCGTAACCACCCAGATTGAATTTGACTGCAAGTTGACTGGATATTGATGATACCTGAGTGTAGTGACGTTCTATCAGTCCAAAGAAACCATCAACTATGGTGTTACTTAACCACGCTTTCGGCTGTAGACATTCCCATCTTTCTCCTGGTGTGGGGATTACAATTCCTGGGATGTAGTCATCATTTAGGGTTAGTATATAATTATGAATCTCATTAGTAAGATCTTTCCCAATATTGTTTGGGTTGGTTGGAAATATTTCAATTCTTTCTACAATATCATTTCCAGCTGTATTCTTTGTTCTATTATTGTTGATTGTTGTATTCGGTGTTTCAGTGTTTGACTTTTTGATGAAGTCAGTTATTTTTGTCTGATGACCAGAAATGATATGTGGGAGGGTGTTATCAGATTTGCAGTAACTATAAGATGTATTCTCCATTGATGCGTCGAGTGTAATGAGCTCAACTTTTTCGAAAACCGGACTGACCCAGCCTACTCCTGACTCCGGAGTTGAGTCACAATCTAGTTGCCCAGAATCATGGGCCAGTTCCTCCGCCGAACTGACTCCGAACTCGTTGGTTTCGTTCCGGTTTGGTTGCCCAGATTCTTTGTCCGGTTTTTCCGCACAACATTCTCCGAACTCAGTGGTTACATTCCGGTTTAGTTGCCGAGATTCTTTGTCCGGTTTTTCAGTCGAACATACTCCAAACTCGGTTGTTACGTTCCGGTTTAGTTGCCCGGATTCTTTGTCCGGTTTTTCCACGGAACTTTCACCGAACTCGGTGGTTACATTCCGGTTTAATTGCCAAGATTCTTTGTCCGGTTTTTCAGTCGAACATACTCCAAACTCGGTTGTTACGTTCCGGTTTAGTTGCCCGGATTCTTTGTCCAGTTTCTCCACAGAACTTTCTCCGAACTCGGTGGTTACATTCCGGTTTAGTTGCCCGGATTCTTTGTCCGGTTTTTCCACAGAACTTTCTCCGAACTCGGTGGTTACATTCCGGTTTAGTTGCACAGATTCTTTGTCCGGTTTTTCAGTCGAACTTACTCCAAGCTTGGTGGTTACATTCCTGTATAGTTGCCCAGGTTCTTTGTCCGGTTTATCCGACGATAATACTCCGAAATCAGTGGTTACGTTCAAGTTTTGTTGCCCAGATTCATTATCTGGTTTTCCAGCTGTACCTGGACCTGACCCATTTGTGGCCTCATATTGAATGTATTTGGTTTTGTTTCCAATAATGAACCGCTCTGCTCTTAGTATTAATTCCGCCCTTGTCCCGGAAGTAGATAAGTCCATGGTAGAGAGGACTGTCTTTAGTCGAACTGTACTCATTTTGCGAAAATCTGGCGTCTTCTCCATTTGTTTTATTGTTTTTTATTAGTATATATCTTAACTGCGGTACCGGTACCGTATGCAGGTTGGGACTCACTATCCCTGGCTTCTTCTATACCAAATATATGGGAGGAGGCGACTCTGTCCGCAACCCACCAGGGATAGTTACCAACTGAGTGGTGGCAAAGGTATTGCGATTCGGCGTTTAGGTCTCCGTAACTGTAGATAATTCCTTATATTGACTTATACTGCTTGACTGCTGATAGTTAGCCACAGGTAGCTGTGCGGTAACTAGATGCCAGGTATGCATGCGGTACGGTACAAGATAATCACTGTACTGTTGGGAATCACCGGCCCTGGTGTCTTCACCATATATCTGGGTGTAGACGACTCTGTTCTACACCCCCAGGGTCAGTTACCAACCACACAAACCAGCAATGGGTAGGTAACGTGTACAGGTATAATCAAAATACAGGCAGACAGTGCTGAGTTTCAGTTGTTTAGTTTCAGAGTTTAGTTCATGAAGTCATTTGTAGAGGACGCACCTGATGTATTATGATTGTGAGGATGTTGTGGTTGGCCCATATCATCGAATTGACCATGATAATCACCAGAATTGAAACGATTGTTGTCCTCTCTAATTCGTATGAACTTCTCACAACGTCGTATTGTGGAAGAAATTCGCATATCGTCCTTGGAATTCGTTTCTATATCCGCAGCAATGACGTCAGCCTCGACAATATGAGAATATATTTCCTCGTTGACATCGTTCAACTTCGATTGTTGAACTCGAAGAGCCTCGATAACATCCCGGATCGTGTCGACATCCGGATCGGTTACAAACTCCCTAGTGGCTGCGTCAACATAGATTAAACCATCGAGTTGAGTCATTAGTCGAGACACTACCGACTTGTGACCTCGTCGCTTATTTTTCAGGTGTCGTAAGGTGTCAGCATCCATGTCCAAGACGCTATTACGTTGCCGTTAAATCGGGATCCGTTGACCCAATACGCAAGCCTGATTGCTGACTACTGGACTAGCAGACAAGTCTGCTACTGCTAGTGCTGCGGTAAAACGATTAGGCTCTACCGGTATTACCGGTAAGAGTTATTAAATTGTCAGGACGACAATTTCCGGGCGAGTCCCGGGTCACCGCACCAAATGTCCGGAATATTTCGGAATCCCGGACATCGAAAATATCACAGACCGAAAGAAAACATGTATTTCTTGCTTGCTAGTATATTACTCAGTTCGTATATATATCAGTATATGATAGGATAACGTACATACATAAATGTCAGATAACACAAAACTAAAACAGTAAAAACTAAAAGCACGGTGTACTCTACTGCCGTACTGCCTGACTGAACCACCAACTGAAAGCACCCAGCTGATCATCCTAAATACAGTATATTTGGGACAACTGCAGTATTAAATATGTGTTATTTTTTTTTTAATTTTTGATAATTCTTCGAATAGTCTGAGAATTATGAACTGAGTAAAGAAAAAAATGTAGCTAAAATGTAGGGTGTTTTATGCAATTAAAGCTATATTATAATCAAAGTAATAATGATATACAGTATGTTAGGCCTACTATGTATAAGTTGCATTTCACAATAACATAGTGGACGGCATTCTCAATGTACATTGTACAGGTGATAATTCTTTGTCAATAAGAGAAAACGGGGGAAGTATTTATAGTATACAATCTTTTCGCTCATTTATAGTATTTACCTCATATCTGTTATCTCCTGCCTGGCGATGGCCAGGCCCAAATTTCAGCTTCCAGTTCCATGTATCGATCTAACTGAAAGCCAACTAACACCTAATATCCACATAGATGATCTTACTGAAAGTCAGCTAGTCAGGGATCTGGCACCCGATGAAAGCCCAGAGAATATTTTATGTGGGATCCCTCTTGTAAAGCGTGACACTGAATCTATCTCTGGTAAAAATTGGTTGACCGATAATGTTTTGGAAGGTCTCCTGCGATTCTTCTGTGAGAGGTCCTATGGTCGATCACGCCCCTTCAACTGCCGTTTTTTCGATGTCCTCAATTCTCCAGATGGTCCCTTTAGAATTTCCAAATGGATCGCTAATACTAACATCTTCGACTATGATACCTTACTCTTCCCAGTAAATATAAACAACAACCACTGGATCCTTCTAACATTCCACCCAAAAGCTGGTTATATTCGTTGCTTCGACTCCTTGGGTGGTAGCCACGAAAAGCTGACCCACGACTTAAGGGACTGGGCCATTTCATTAGCAGTACTAAACAATGAAGATCACTCCGGTATTATAATACTTCCCCATACCCCCAAGCTGCAGTTTAATGACTCTCATCAGTGTGCAATCTACGTCTGCCACTTCGCAAAGTTTAGTGTTGAACCCCCAAATGAGTGCTATCAGACATCCTTCCCACTATCAGGTGTCAATGACAGGTCGATCCAGTCTCTCCGTCTAAACTTGGCCACAATAGTGTTTGCTAACCCTATTAAGGCATTTCCTCTCAGCGATGCACCTAATCCCAGCTCAAAAGGAATGAATCCTTTTACAAATCCGCAGGCAGGCACACCAGGATCAACCCAGCACGGTGGTTTGGAGGGGAAAGCACCATGCACCACACAGACCCAAGGTTTTAACATTTCAGAAGATTGCCTCATTGGTGATGTAAATCCAGTCCATTCGACTTCCAGCACGCAAGGTATAGGTGTCCAAGCCCATTCAAGATGCTCTGTATGCAAGAAAGATATTCTGGTAAATGGTAATGGTCACCTTCGCAGGCACAAAGAGAATTCTGGAGGTCCCTTGTGTCCTGGAGCAGGCAAGTTGGCTGACGTTCAGTGTGGAGATTATAGCAATTCGGAGGAGAAATCTCAGTCAGACGAGCAATTAGTTTGTCCCACATGCAGTGAAGGAAACATGAGAAAGCAGATAGTCCATTGTGCTAACTGTTCAGTTTGGTATCACCTCTCATGTGTCGGCCTCAGGAAGAAGGATTCAGAATCCCTACCACACTGGTTCTGTGGAACTTGCCTTGATCGACCTCGGACAATACTACCAGATGTTGACCCCAGCTATAGTAAATACTTGGAAAATCTTGCATCTTATATTGCCATGCTGAAGCAATCCATTCCTGTGTTGGCAAAGATTCCTAAAGGGGCTAGAATCATGGCTGCAGACGCACTGGCCCCTTTGCTCAAAGAAGCAATTGACAACCCTGCGCCAATAACCTGGGCCCGGCTCCTAGCATTCTCGTTTGGGGCATTAGCAAAGCCGATTCCAGCTACAAACGACCATTTGCAACCCTCATTAACATCTAAAGTCAAGCACCAAATAAGAGACTATATGGCGTCACCCTGCCTTCCCAATCCTCGTGTTCCTCTGCACACTACACATCAGCAGCACAAACCATCAAATCTAGATGAAGCAGAACTCATTCGCAAGCGAGTTTCAGCAAAGTTCATGGATGGCGATGTCCGAGGCGCTGTAAGGATTATCACATCACAGGAGGGTTTTGCAGACCACAGTGAAGATACAATCAATGCTCTCAGGGAGAAGCACCCACCTGCCCCACTTGACCTTGATCTCCCACCACCCCCAGATGACACACTAGCAGGTCCAGTTATCACTACGAAGGAGGACGTCCTTGCCAGTATCCAGTCATTCCCCCTTTCTTCTGCTGCTGGCCCCGATGGCCTTCGCCCAGGTCATCTCCGTGACGTGGTCAGCAGAGGAACTGGAGCTGCTGGTGACAAGCTGCTCAGTGAATTGACTAGGCTCGCAAATACAGCACACCGTGGGGAAACCCCTAAATTTGCTGTGCCAATCTTCTTTGGGGCCTGTCTCTGCGCCCTTAACAAAAAGGGGGGAGGTCTGCGTCCAATTGCTGTCGGCAATACATTCAGGCGCTTGGTGACAAAAACTGGCATTAAACCCCTATCAGAAGTTCTTGGAGCTGAATTAAGGCCCACACAGCTAGGTTATGGAACCAAGGGTGGTTGTGAGGCAGCTGTGCATGCGACCCGGCAATATATCAATGGCACTAAGGAACAGAAGGTGGTACTGAAAATCGACATGAAGAATGCATTTAACAGTATGCGTCGTGATGTTTTCCTGAAGGCAGCTCGTGATCGTTTGCCAAGTATTTACCCCCTTGTGTGGCAGGCTTATTCCACACCTACAGTCCTTATTTTCGGAGATCACATCATCGAATCGGCCACTGGTATGCAACAGGGTGATCCTAGTGGCCCTCTTCTCTTCGCGGTGGGAGAGGAGCCTGTCACCAAACTTGTTGGTTCAGAGCTGAATATCTGGTTTCTTGACGATGGTACGGTAGGTGGTACTACAGAGAGTGTTCTTTCGGATGTCGTGGCAATAATACCAGAGCTAGCGAAGATTGGTCTAATTGTTAACGATGCAAAGTGTGAATTGATACTACTCAACCATACACCAGAAGCCGCTACTGAGACAATCCACAAGTTCAGTCAGCTCCTCCCTAATATTAGGGTCCTAAACAAGGTGGACCAGGTCCTTCTAGGAGCTCCCCTTACACGGGATGCTATTGAACCAGCTATCCAATCAAAGCTCAAGTCTCTCGAGGTGATGGTTGATCGGCTGGTACATGTTGATGCACATCAAGGCTTCACCTTACTCAAGAATTGTCTGGCAGTCCCCCGGCTACAGTACACTCTGCGCACATCACCCACATTCAACAACACTGGTGACTTGCAGGAATTTGATACAGTTGTCCAAGATGCCCTTTCTAGTATCACCAATGTTAACTTTCAGGCAAAATCCAGTACCCAGGGATCACTACCAGTCAGTCTCGGGGGACTTGGGATCCGTAAGTTGGAAGATCTGGCACTGCCTAGTTATATTTCCTCTCTTCATTCCACCGATATCCTCGTTAACTCCGTCCTCTCTAACACATTTGGACTGGAGCCATCGTGTGATTTGGCAGGAGCCGTCAAGGCATGGAGGGAGAAGTTCTCTTCAGTTGAGGAACCCAGTGGGGCAGCCAGGAATAACCAGAAAGCCTGGGACACTATCTCTGCGACTATAACACAGAGAGACCTGTTTGTCAAAGCGGATCAGGTCGAAACAGCACGCCTGGCTGCAGCAGCGCAAGTGGAGAGTGGGCTTTGGCTTCATGCGACCCCTATTCCATCTTTAGGGTCGAATTTGGATCCGGAAGCTCTTCGAATTGGTATAGCACAGAGAGTTGGTGCACCTATCTGCCATAAACACACCTGCAAGTGTGGCAAGGAAGTGGATATTTTTGGGCACCATGCACTGTCCTGCCGAAACAGCATGGGTAGGTTCCCACGTCATGCAGCTCTCAACGACGTGCTGAAACGTTCACTGAGCAGAGCTGGTCTACCATCTGTCCTGGAACCTACTGGGTTGGATAGGGGAGATGGGAAACGTCCTGGTGGTATGACCATCTACCCCTACTCGAAAGGCCGGTGCCTGGTATGGGATGCTACATGTGTGGATACCTTTGCCCCATCCCACATTATTCGCTCTGCCATTGAGCCATCCTCAGCATCAGCAGCAGCGGAGGAGCTAAAGCGTGTGAAATACCGCAATTTGGGTCAGCAGTACCAATTCGAACCCCTGGCCTTCGAGACCACAGGAGTATTCGGTCCATCCACCATCAGCGTGTTAAAAGATCTTGGCCGAAGACTCATAGCGGAGTCAGGAGACCCACGCGAGAGCTTGTGGCTGAAGCAACGCATCGGGATAGCCATAGTGAGGGGGAATGCCCTTTGTGTTCGGGGTTCAATCAGCGCTGTGGAATAGAGTTATTCTCGCCGAGGTAAAGGGAGTAGATCAAAGAGTCGTCGAGGTAAAGGGAGTAGATCAAGGAGTCGTGGAGGAAAGGGGAAGAAGAAAGGAAAGAGAGGAAGATCGAAGGGGTGTGGGAAGAAAGGAGTGGGAAAGTCGATATCTAATCAATTCGATGTTTCAGCTGGATGGAAGAAGTTGATGAGAGGAAAATAAACAGTTGGAATGTCATTACAGAACTTTAGGATAATATGATTGTTTATCTTGTCTGTAAATTCAAATATAATTTTTAAGAATATATTATTAAAGAACTCCGTTGGCAAAAAAATCTTATAATATATGATAATTAGTAACAATTATTTCTTACTGCAGTAAAAAAAATTTTTTTGTTTATTACTGCAGTAATAAATATTTGCTACTGCAGTAATAAATATTTGCTACTGCAGTACCAAATAATTATTACTGCAGTAACAAATATTTATTACTGCAGTAACAAATATTTATTACTGCAGTAACAAATAATTATTACTGCAGTAACAAATAATTATTACTGCAGTAACAAATAATTATTACTGCAGTAATAAACAAAAAAAAATTTTTTACTGCAGTAAGAAATAATTGTTACTGCAGTAAAAAAAATTTTTTTTTATTACTGCAGTAATAAATATTTGCTACTGCAGTAATAATTATTTGTTACTGCAGTAATAATTATTTGGTACTGCAGTAGCAAATATTTATTACTGCAGTACTAAACTGTCATTTCATTGGCCGATATAATTCCATTAATCTCCAATCAGAATCCGCAGTTATAAGGGCCACCCAAAACCGGGTTTAATTGGTTGTTATGCAGCAAACAATTCCACCAATGTGATCTTATGAAGCGTTTACGAAGCAATCATATGGATTTGTCATTGCCAGATTACACTGTTTATGTTTTCTAGCCGTAGCCAGTAGGCCTACTAAACAGTACATAATAGGAAGGAGTGTTCGACGAGCCCATGGATGACCTTGGTTCCGCTTTTTTAGACGATTTGTCAACCATTATAGAAAGATGTGAGGCAATTTCTGTCATTGGGGTACGTGGACATGATTACGACTATATGCATCGAAATCTTGAACATTTTGTAGCGATATTGGGACGGGACGGGACGGGACGGGAGTCCATGCTGGGCTTTAACTGCTGAGGACACCAAATCTCTGGATGGCACATTCACAAGAATGCTACGCCGGGTTCATTGTGTCAAGTACAATGCACACATCTCCAACCAGACACTAGATAACATTGGAGATGTCTCATTGGTTCCCCCTAGCTTGACACTAGAACAAAATCGCCTCCGCTTTGCAGGACATTGCTTTCGCCGTGAGGACCAGCCAGTGCATAATCTTGTACTTTGGCAGCCTCATGGAGTGAATAAGCATGGTGGACAGCCCATGACTTTCTTGAGACGCATCTTAAAGGACACTGGCCTTAAAGATGCGGATGATCTAGCAAATGTCATGGGTGATGGGGAGTTGTGGCGGTGCAATTTTGTTGACAAGCCGGCACAGCATTCTTAAAAATGCAGGTGCAATGCAGCATGCCGATCCTAGTAGTAGCGATATTGCGAAACGTTGCAAAATGCAGTATTATTGCCTAGTAACCAATTCATGGCTACCATATGGTTTTCACTTTGAGACATTTCGCCCTAGCGGCAGACTGGGGAACTTCAGACTACTCTGTGACTCTGCAAAAAATATAGTCCATATTGTAATAGATACCGATTGAGGGGTCAAAATTAAGTAATAATATATCTAAATAAGTCTCAAACATCTTGCCTCATGGCTCGCCCCTTAGAACTCTTAGGCAATATAACTTCATAGTTTTGCGGATTGTAAATAACAAAGCTAGAGAAGATGTTAATTTTCAAATAATACGCCCTCTAGCGGCAGACAGGGGAACCTCAGACTACTCTATGACTCCGCAAAAGATATGGCCTATACCGTAGTAGATGCCGATTGGGGGGTCAAAATTAAGTAATAATATATCTAAATAAGCCTCAAACATCTTGCCTCATGGCTCGCCCCTTAGAACTCTTGAGCAATATAACTTCATAGTTTTGCGGATTGTAAATAACAAAGCTAGAGAAGATGTTAATTTTCAAATAATACGCTCTCTAGCGGCAGACAGGGGAACTTCAGACTACTCTATGACTCCGCAAAACATATGGCCTATGCCGTAGTAGATGCCGATTGGGGGGTCAAAATTAAGTAATAATATATCTAAATAAGTCTCAAACATCTTGCCTCATGGCTCGCCCCTTAGAACTCTTAAGCAATGGAACTTCATAGTTTTGCGGATTGTAAATAACAAAGCTAGAGAAGATGTTAATTTTCAAATAATACGCCCTCTAGCGGCAGACGGGGAACTTCAGACTACTCTATGACTCCGCAAAAGATATGGCCTATGCCGTAGTAGATGCCTACCGAGTTTAAACCTATTCGGAATGAAAATAGCAAAGTTAGAGAAGATGTTAATTTTCAGATCATACGCCCTCTAGCGGCAGACTATGGAACTGCAGACGGCTGGATATAGGTAAGAGTAATTAGTAATCAGAGCTGTCACGAGAGGGGGGCGGGGCGCTTGGATACAACTATTATTAATAAGCTGTTGCTTGGTTAAAGCTAATTGGGGGTCAAAGGTCAACGATAAAGCTGTCTGAATATAGATAAGAGTAATTAGTTACCAGTAAGGGAGCTGTATACCCTATGGCTAAGTATGGCTAAGAAATCAATGTATAAAGTAAAAGTAATACAATTAATTAATTTAAAATAAAGTACAAATGAATAATTAATTTAAAATTAAATACAAATAAATAAAGTCAAATTAAATACAAATAATTAATTAAAATTAATGAATAAAAGAGCTGCGGTGTCACTTATGACACCCTTTGGTCCTCTCGGCGACAGTTAGACCTCACTGATGACCCATTGTGTGTCAGGGCGCTAATCAGTCTGATTAATTAGGATAATCAATTAAACCCTAATTAGGAGTCGTAAGACACCTATTACTACTACTAGGATCGGCATGCTGCATTGCAGCTGCATTTTTAAGAATGCTGTGCCGGCTTGTCAACAAAATTGCACCGCCACAACTCCCTATCACCCATGACATTTGCTAGATCATCCGCATCTTTAAGGCCAGTGTCCTTTAAGATGCGTCTCAAGAAAGTCATGGGCTGTCCACCATGCTTATTCACTCCATGAGGCTGCCAAAGTACAAGATTATGCACTGGCTGGTCCTCACGGCGAAAGCAATGTCCTGCAAAGCGGAGGCGATTTTGTTCTAGTGTCAAGCTTGGGGGAACCAATGAGACACCTCCAATGTTATATAGTGTCTGGTTGGAGATGTGTGCATTGTACTTGACACAATGTACCCGGCGTAGCATTCTTGTGAATGTGCCATCCAGAGATTTGGTGTCCTCAGCAGTTAGAGCCCAGCATGGACTCCCGTAGAGGAGTACTGGAACTACTGCTGCTCTAAATAATCGGACCTTAAGTTTCCGATTAATTCTAGGTGACTTCCAAATCCTGGAAAGCCTATTCAAGGCTGCCCATGCCTTTCCCTTACGTATTCGAAGGTCCTCACCTGACTTCCGGATCCATGATCCCAGGTAACAGAAGTCGTCCACATGCTCAAGCATACCATCCTTTGAGCTTATGCTCATCCGATCAGAGACTTGCTGAGGACTTTCAAAGTTAACTGTCAGAATTTTGGTCTTTCTGGAGTTAATAAAAAGACCAACACTAGAAGCAGCATGTTCTAATGAGCTGAGGAGCCGCTGGGCTCCCTCTAATGATTCTGAGAGTACTCCTAAGTCATCAGCAAAGTCTAGATCAGTTAGGTACTTGGCAGGATTTCCTCGACTTCTGGAGCCAGTAGGTGGAGTTATCATCACCCCATCATCATTATGATGATCTAAGGACATGCGTAGAACATAGTCAACCACAATAATGAACAAGAATGGTGCAAGTGTGTCTCCTTGGAGGACGCCCCATAACACTTCAAATGGTTCTGTGTCACCGTCAACAGTAGACACAAATGTTGTCGAACCATCGTATACTGATCTGATTGCTGCAATAATTTCATCAGGAATCCCATATAATGAAAGTATGCTGAACATACGTGAGCGAGAGACTGAATCAAAGGCCTTGAAGAAGTCAACAAAGATAACAGCCAGATGCCTGTCTTTCTTTTTTGATAACTCTTCAATTATCCTTCTAAGTGCCAAAATGGGCTCCATGGTCCCACGACCTTTACGGAACCCATTCTGATTTCCACGTAGCAGTCTCTCAATGGGATCCCTGATGCGATTTAATAGAATTCTATTGTATAGTTTTGCAGCAATCGAGATCAATGAGATTCCCCGAAAAGAACCATAGAGTGTTAGGTTGCCCTTCTTGGGAACTGGCACCAACTTATTTGTTTTCATTTCTTGTGGGACTCTTGTTGTACGGTACATGTCTACTATGATGGGATAGATGAGCTTTAAACACTCAGGTATTTTAAAGACCTCAGGGGGAACACCATCTACTCCACTGGCACGATTGGTCTTAATGCTCTTTGCAGCAGCCTTCACTTCTGCAAAGGAGATATCGCCAATGGGAATATCTGGGAGTACAGACTCAGACACTTTTACTTCTATAAAGTTATCAGGCAATACCCTGTCATTATTGAGGAGCTTTTCAAAGTGGGCTTTCCAACCATTGAGGCGATCGGCTGGTGATTCAGCCTTAACCTTGGTGGTTGGTTGGCTTTTCCGCCCAGTAAGCAGATTGATCGATTTCCATGCCTGGGATGATTGCCTGCTGTCGTCAGCATCATTGATGGCATCAACCTGTTGGTTTATTAGCTCCTGTAGATTAACAGAGTACTGCCTGTTCAGGGACCTAGATGCAGCTTTAACTGCATTCTTGGCCGCTGTAGTCTGTTTGAGTCGGGACTTTTTCTGCGCCTTATGAAGGTCATTTCGGCACTTCTGAATTTTGTTGTCAGTCCAGGGGGCCCTTTTCCTGTTTCGAGGGTATACAGGAACTGTTTCTGCAGCTGCTAACTTAACTGCTTCTGTAAAGGCAGTATAGCCCTCACAGTGATCTGCCGCCTCAGAGGCAAGAGCCTCATACCTGTTGCTCAGCTGTAGTGTGAAGCTGGATCTCACACTTGGCTGTTGCAACAGAGAGGACCAGTCATGCCGTGGCAAGGCAGATTTCGTTGTTCTGCTAGCACGCAGACTAAGTCTTACCTTGGCCACAATAAGGCGGTGATCACTGGAGAAGGGTCGAAGTGTAAATGCATTACAGTCTTGTATAGAGCTCCTGTATTTCCTACGAAACAGAATATGGTCTATCTGGGACTTGTGACCACTGGGTCCACTATGAGTCCATAGCTTTCCAGTTCGCTTCTTGAACTGGGTTCCAGCCGAAAACAATCCATTTCCAGAGATAAAATCCTGAAGATGGACAGAATTTCGGTTAACACTATTGCTATAGACCCAGGGCGATGTAGGTGATTGATGCAGACTTGCATTAAAGTCTCCCAGGAATGTTAAGAATGCATGCTGATCCACTCCATCAGTTGCTGCTTGTAGATTGTGGTAGAAATTTTCCACCTCCTCTACAGGGGCAACACTAGTTGGAGAGTAGCACACAATCAGAACCACCTTAGGAAACTTCTTAGCCAGTCTTCCAGAACATGAGAAGTGGCAACGGATGATGCGGTTAGAGATTTGGTCTATTTTGTCCAATGCTGCATGTGCAGTTGGATTCATCAATAGACCAATTCCACCATTGCCACTATCATCTGCTGACGCGAGGGCGAGTCGCCAACCGCCCCCCATGTCCTTAATCAGAACCTCATCAGTCTGTCCAGTCTGCATTCGGTGCTCTTGAACACCCACTGCGCTAAGAGAAAGCTTATCTGCCAAGGCAGTCAGCTCACCTTGTCGCATTGGGGACCCGAGTGTTAGGGTGTTTACTGAGGCTAGTCTAGTGACTTGCCTCAGATTCACCAATGGCTTTGTTGGTCGGGGTGGAACATGAGAGTAGCCTCCAACTCCAGAATCCCTCTCCCCATCACAATCTGGCCTCCCTGGTGACCCAGGGTTTGGGCCAGAAAGGTCATCAGGAAAGGGACTCAAAGAATTGTTGGCTGCTCTCTCTCCAGTAGGGGGTGAGACAGGCAGCCGGTCAGGAGTTAACTGACGCCTGTGAGGCCGATTGTGTCCGGTAATTCCACTGGCCTCTAGTGGCCGGACCTCCGCATTGCTAATGTAATCCATAGTGGGGGTTGGGGGGTGCTTTTTTGCCGAGTCAGCTCTCGGGGCAAATACCACACCCTGGTTTGCCATTCCACAGGGTGGGTGTCGCAATGGAGTCAGATATGAGGCCCATCACCCATATCTACTCTGGCGTACATGACCCACCATTGGCTGTTGCAGCTCATCTGCTGGGTCATGCCCTGTACCCTTGCTGCCAGGTGCAGGTCGCAGTGAAGTGCCCTCAGAGTGGACATGAGAACACTCTACTCCTAACCAGCCATTGGTAGATCACCATCTGCCTGGTCAGGCCATATACCCCTGCAGCCAAGTATATGGGTCCTTAATCCAGGACCAAGGGCGTCCTTATCCCAGAACGAAGGGGGTCCTAGTTACAGGACCAGATTTGCCCTAGTAAGAGGGTCTATGCAGCTACAGGTGGCACCTCCTTTATGCTGCATGGAGGTGGCAAGTTTTCTTGATCAATGACCTAGAATACCTGACCTGACCTTAAGAAATCAATGTATAAAGTAAAAGTAATACAATTAATTAATTTAAAATAAAGTACAAATGAATAATTAATTTAAAATTAAATACAAATAAATAAAGTAAAATTAAATACAAATAATTAATTAAAATTAATGAATAAAAGAGCTGCGGTGTCACTTATGACACCCTTTGGTCCTCTCGGCGACAGTTAGACCTCACTGATGACCCATTGTGTGTCAGGGCGCTAATCAGTCTGATTAATTAGGATAATCAATTAAACCCTAATTAGGAGTCGTAAGACACCTATTAGGGTTTAATTGTACTAATTAATTGATGCCACCTATCAATTAGGGTCTAACTAGCCTAATTGGGAGGTGTCACCCAGACAGTCTGGCGCCAATGACACCCTATGGGTGATAATAGGGTGTCATAAGAAACCCAATGGGTGTCAGTGAGGTCTAACTGTCGCAGAAAGGACCAAACCTCTACTACTCTGGATGTCAATTATTGCAAGGTATTCTGAAATTCCAAGGTATTCACGTAACCCTACGCAGAGTTCACATATTACTCACTGCTGTCGATCCTATACTTTCCGCTCAGAGATGGGGCGCGTTAGTGCATAGGAGGAAATACTATGTCCCACACGCAAATGCCTTATGGCATATAGACGGACATCACTCGTTGATTAGGTGGGGTCTTGTAGTACATGGTGCGATAGATGGATATTCACGCTTAGTTGTTTATTTACAATGTAATACTAATAACTGCGCTAGTTCAGTTCTTTCTACCTTTGAAAATGCTGTACAATTGTATGGCACACCATCAAGAGTTCGCGGCGATAAAGGTGGTGAGAATCGCGATGTAGCAGCGTATATGGTTGGAGCTAGAGGACTAAACCGTGGAAGTTTTATAGCTGGCCCTTCCACACACACAGTACATTACATTTACAGTACATTACTGTCGTCCTACTTAAAATGAAAGGCTGAACCGCCCGGAGATATCACTTAACCAGTTCATGTATTATACCGCTACATATTGTAGGCCAAACCATCGCCCATGTGACTGTGACAGTGTGAAGAATACCCGTTTTCATCCTACGTTATGCTAGAGAAAATAAACAGTGTAATCTGGCAATGACAAATCCGGCAACGGCAAAATGATTGCTTCTTAAACGCTTCATAAGATCCCATTGGTGGAATTGTATGCTGCATAACAACCAATTAAACCCGTTTTGGGTGGCCCTTATAACTGCGGATTCTGATTGGAGATTAATTGAATTATATCGGCCAATGAAATGACAGTTTAGTACTGCAGTAATAAATATTTGCTACTGCAGTAACAAATAATTATTACTGCAGTAGCAAATATTTATTACTGCAGTAATAAAAAAAATTTTTTTTACTGCAGTAACAATTATTTCTTACTGCAGTAAAAAAAATTTTTTTGTTTATTACTGCAGTAATAATTATTTGTTACTGCAGTAATAATTATTTGTTACTGCAGTAATAAATATTTGCTACTGCAGTAATAAATATTTGCTACTGCAGTAGCAAATAAATGTTACTGCAGTAATAAATAATATTTACTGCAGTAATAAATAATATTTACTGCAGTATTAAATAATTGTTACTGCAGTAATAAATAATTGTTACTGCAGTAATAAATAATTGTTACTGCGGTATTAAATAACTGTTACTGCAGTAATAAATAATTGTTACTGCAGCAATAATTATTTGTTACTGCTGTAACAAATATTTATTACTGCAGTAACAATTATTTATTACTGCAGTAATAAATAAAAAAATTTTTTACTGCAGTAACTAATAATTCATACTGCAGTAAAAAATAATTTTTATTTATTACTGCAGTAATTAATAATTTCTACTGCAGTAACAATTATTTATTACTGCAGTAACAAATGTGGAGGCATTTTTCTTGTTTCATAGTTTTATTCATTTATATTTTGACCCTTTAGAGACGCCATACAACTACCACCTACAGACTTTACTTAACTTTGAACTGCTGACTAGGGCTACAGCTGTACATACAGTGCAGACAGGCTGACGTGCCGTGCCTGTTACCAGTATCCTATTATTACCACTGTGTCAGTACCGAATCATCTGACCATTGCGTTGATCCCTTTAATCTGTTCAGACAGCCCTATTGGTCATATGGGTCTGATGGTAGGGCTAGGATTACAGGCCTATATCATATGTACTGGTATTGCGGTACCTTACTGCTAAGGGCTGAAGGGTAACCGGTCTGCCAGTTCAAGAATCAAACGGAACATGACTTCTGTGAAAGAATTGGCACCCCCTCTATGAGGGGAAAATGAAAATTATAGGGAATGGCAGAAGTTGGCCAATCTTTGGTGTCAACGCAGCAAGGGAGATAGAAAGCAGGTGACATAATTCTTTATTCACTTAAGGGAGAGGCCAGATCTTTAGCTCTTTCACTGGAAGAAGACCTATTGCAAGCAGATGGGCAAGCTGGAGTGGAATATATGTTAAAAGAATTAGATAAACTTTTTGACAAAGACTGTGATACCCAAGGATATGAAAGTTGGTACTGTTCTAATGTACTATTAAGTACAGTACAGTACTGTTCTAATGTACTATTAAGTACAGTACAGTACTGTTCTAATGTACTATAGTACAGTACAGTACTGTTCTAATGTACTATAGTACAGTACAGTACTGTTCTGAATTTCGCAGATTGCGCAGAGAGGCAAAATTATTTAGTATAGATCTTTCAGATACAACGTTTGCCTATATGGTACTAGACAACTGTGGCTTACCCAACAGTCAAAAATTATTACTACTATCAGTTGCTTTAAGTCAAACTATGGCTGGTAGTGGGTTGAGTCCAGATAATGTGGAAACAGCACTACATCATATTGATAGCAGTAACAGTAACAACATTACTACCGGTACTACTGATTTAGAGAATGCAGATGCATCAAATTCAAAATATACAAATAGCGTACTTGTAGCAGCAGGACAAGATGAACCATCACTTGAGAATGAATTATCTGAATGGAAGTCAGTGAATGTGACACATCATCTTTCAATGATGTAGAGAAAGATGAATTAGTGCGCTATGCAATGACTACTTATAATACTGGAAAAATAAATCAAGGTGGTACGAAGTCATGCAATAGAAGCTGGCATCAATCAGTACAAGGTAGACCTCGAATGAATGCTAGAGACATCCAAACTAGTGAAATAATCAGATGCTATGGTTGTGGGTCGCGATTCCATCTATATAGGTCAGGAAATTGTCCCAAGAATATTGGTAGTAAAGGTTCATATAGATTTCACAATAATAATAATAATGTATGTAATAATGGAAACAGTTTTCAAGGTATCATCCAATGGGTAAGGAAAATCTTTTTGTATAGAGACATGAGTCAATAGTTGAATCTCAAGAATCAAATATTACTAACCAAAATGAAATATATATTGAAAATGATTCAGTAGCGATAATCGATTCAGCTTGTACAAGTACAGTGTGTGGGACAACATTCTTTCTATACACAGTATCGTGATAATTTAAAAACGGGAATTGGTTTAGAACCATTAAGAAAAGAAGATGGTGGTAAAATATATCGTTTTGGAAATGATGGCATTAAAATTAGTCTATTTAATGTTAGTTTGCCAGTTTCAATTTTTGGTAAAGTTTATCATCTAACTTGTGATGTTGTTAGGGGAAATTGTCCACTTTTATTAAGCCGAACAGCACTTTCAAAGCTGGGTTTGATACTTGATTTAAAAATAAGATGGCAACAATTGAAAATCAAAGTTTTAATCTTAAATAATCACAAAAGGGTCATTTTGTCATTCCATTGATAACAAATTGGCTGAAGAACTCAATGCGTATGGTTGCAGATAAGGACGAAGTAACTGTTTCAGGAAATCCAACACCTAAAACGATCTCTTCAGCCAATATTGCAATATCGAATGGTGATTTTAGTATGCCATCAGTGTGTGATGATGTTGATAGTAACATTCAAACAGATTTCTTTCATACTATTATTGGTGATAAATGTGAAGTTTACAGTGTATCTAGTAAGGATATAACAACAATGGATCATAAAGTTCTAGCCAAGAGATTGCATATTAACCTAGGACATCCCTCTGAAGATAGGTTAATTAAAACAGTAAAAAGTTAATTGGACAATCAGAAAAACATACTGGTAATTAATGATATTAACATTAGAGCTATGCAATATGAAATTTGTAAGGCAGGAAAACTGCATAATAATCGGCCAAAGGTGACAGTTGCCCACACTGACAAGTTTAACAACACATTAGCTATGGATCTATCAGATTGGGTTGACCCAGTAACGTCATGGACTTATACAATGTTGCATTTAATAGATATATATTCTAGGATTTCTGCAGCTTGTTTTATGAAGACTAAGGAAACTAAAGAAGTAATTGATGGGATAGCACAAACTTGGCTGTATATGTATAAACTGTATTTGGTCCACCTCAGAAAGTATATTCAGATAATGGTGGAGAGTTTCATTCTGTTGAATTAAATGTTTTTACGAACGATTTGGAATTTACATTGATACTACGGCAGCTGAATCACCTTTTTCAAATGGCATATGCGAAAGAAACAATGGTACACTTAAATCAATTATGACTAAAGTACGTAAGGAAAACTTCAGCTGCTTTGATTACAGTTCTTGGATACAATTTATTAGCTAAAAATACTCTTATAGACAATCTTGGTTTTTCTCCATTTCAGCATGTATTTGGCTCAAATCCTAGATTACCTGTTATAACTTCTGAAATATTACCAATGATCAATGATTCCGAAAACTATGAGCGCACACTTCAACATTTAAATTTGTTGCATGAAACAAGGATGGCTTGTATTGGAGCTGAATCCGATGACAGAGTAAAGAGAGCACTAAAACAGATAATTATTTGTATGTATGGAATGTATGTAATAAGTGATAGTCCTTTTGAGTCTGGTGATAATGTATGTTATTGGTGGAATGAGAAGTCAAAAGCTGGAAGAGGTTGGCATGGTCCAGGGAAGGTTATTGGTGGAATGAGAAGTCAAAAGCTGGAAGAGGTTGGCATGGTCCAGGAAAGGTTATTGGTGGAATGAGAAGTCAAAAACTGGAAGAGGTTGGCATGGTCCAGGAAAGGTTATTGGTCAGGATGGGTCAGTAGTTTTCGTATGACATGGATGATTTGTGATAAATGTACATCAACATGATTTGAGAAAAGATGTGTGATGAAGGCAAAATACTGAAGTTGAAATAAATTGGTGGAAAACTTGTAGAAATTGAGAGTGGAATCAGAAACATAGAAGGAAACAACAAAAGTTCATTGTTAAACATGATTACTCCAAATACAATAACGGGTATTAATCAATCTCCGTATCTACAGCCAAGCAGTTAAGTAGTATTGCTATGGACTGGACATATCTAATAATAATATTAGCATAAATAATACTGGTCCATTAAATGATATAATGGATAAAAGTGGGTCTCTAGAAAGACCACTGCATAACCCTAAACCAATTGTAAGATATGGAATAGATGAGGTTTATGAACTATCTGATAGTTATATAACTACTGCTGAAAATGATAGTGATTAGTAATGATAGTGAAAATGAAAATGATTAGCATATGCAAAGGTAGATGAACTAATTTCTTGGCAACAACATAGAGTAATGAAGGAGGTTAAAGAAGAAGACATGACTAATCAGCCAATCTCTTGCAAGTGGGTATTAACTGAAAAACAAGGAGCTACAGGATCAATAAGGTAAAGGCAAGACTTGTAGCTCGTGGTTTCCAAGAGAACAAGTTGGATTCACAAACATACTCCCCAACATCCCACAGGGATACTCTCAAGCTCATTCTTGCTATAATTTCACTTTGATTTATCACCTTGTTTTAGACCTCATTCCCTGTTAAAACTGCTTTTTTGCAAAGTAAATAATTTGAGCGAGATGTTTTTGTAGTTCCTCCTGTAAGTTCCTGTAGCTCATCTTCATTCTAATATTTTTTGGAAATTGCTTAAACCAGTATATGGCTTGGTTGATGCTCCTAGAAACTGGTTTAATATTGTATCAGAGGCACTTGTTAATCTTGGATTAAAGAAAGGCGACCTGGATCCCTCGTTGTTTATGTATATAGTGAATGGTGAAATACATGGTTTAGTAACCATTCATGTAGATGATATGTTGTATGGTGGTACAACTATATTCCATACAAAAATAATCAATAAATTAAAAGAAATCCTTGTGGTAGCACCATTAAAGGAAGACAACTTTGAGTATACCGGACTAGTGATAAATACAATTGACAGTGTTGATAACTCATTTAACATTCATGTACTTACAAAAGATGAATATTTAATGAAAATGGGTTTCATGGCTGTTTGGAAGGGTGAATAAGACTGCACAATGACAAAGGACTAAATAACATAATTTCACTCCATTCTTGGTGTTCTTCAATGGGTTGGTTCACAAACATGTCCAGACATAATGTATGGAACATCTACATTATTGGGATCATTGAGAAATCCATTGGTATAGCATATTCAACAACTTAATAATTTAATTCGCAAAGCAAAGTCATTACAAAAAATTAAACTTATATATTGGCCGTTAGATTTAAAGACATTATCTCTGATTATTTATTCTGATTGTAGATTTGGAGCCTTAAATGATGGGGGAAGACAAGGTGGTTTCATTGTTGGTCTCCATGGTCGATTAAGGAGTTACGATGAGGTCAGATGATGTTAATGTGGAAGTCAAAACGTGTACAATGAGTGGTAAGTTCTAGTTTTGTAGGGGAAACTCTTGCTGCACTCAACGGGTGCGATGCTGCGATATACATAAAAGCCATGATGCAGGAACTCACATTGAAAATTTACTTTATGAAACTTCTGAGACTCTAAAAGCTTAGTGGATCACATCTTATACATAAAGAATGATCCTGCAGAAAATAAGTTAGATTGACCAAGCTATACTCCATGAAGAAGCATTACAGGGACTAAGTGTTCAACATGTAACTGGAAAGAAACAAGCAGCGGATGTCCTGACAAAGGAGATGCCTGGTGAACAAATTTTAAATCTAATAACTGATGTAATTATTGAATAAAAAAAAATAAATAAATTAATGGAAAGGGGAATATTAGTCTATACTCTGATTTTATAAATGTGTGGTGGAGGTATTTTATATATATAACATACATATTAATTAAAGTACAGTGAGTGTTAAAGAAAAGGTATATTGTATAGGCCATGCCTTACGAGTGGAGGTCGGGATGCAGCTATGTACCGGTAAGGTGATTATATATATATTTGTGTGTATTAAAGTAAAGTGTCAGACTTGCATAAATACCATGGAGATCAGATGTTGATGGTTGGCGATGTCTATAGTGTGGGATGGGGTGCGCTGTGTTAAAGGGGTGGGGAGTGTGGCAATTGATGACCAATATAGGTTATTGGTTTCAAGGGCGAGGCTGTCAATTGTAGGTGTATGAGGTGCACGTCCTCGGGTGGCTGGCCAATAATTATAATAACCAGTTTGTGTATCTGGCAGGAAGATGCAACATAAGCTGCTGGGGCATGGCCTTGGTCAGTGGCTTTCCATAATACAAGTCCACCTAAAGAAGATGGGAGAGTGGCTTTAAGCCACGACCATTGACCAGTCCGACAGTGAGCCACTGAATATATCTGATAGGGTTTCCCTGATGGTAGAGTCGAACTCCGAAGAGGCAGCCAAGATGTAGCTGGGGGGACAGCAGCAATAGGGAAACATGATGACTGACTCACAGAGTCTGGTAGATTATCAAAATGATGAAATAGGAATGAAAAATCAATTCTTTATATCAAGTAAATGAAAACAATTTAATTAAAAAAAAACATTAATGAATTGAGTGCACCGCATATCAATTAAAATTTCTTATCATAAAAAAATACGCAACATGAATTATAAAGTAGGTACATAGATAATTATTACGTTTAACCCAAAATGGGGTCTTAATCTTAATCTTAACTAAATTAATGATAATTCCAACATTGTGCATATAAGAAGTGGTGCTGCACAGCATGGGAAAATGATATGCGTATGATTGCACTATATTAATGAATTTTAATTGCATAAAAGTCTAAAAATAACAAACAACCACTTTGTGGAATCCGTCAGTGACAAAAACTTAATAGATTATTACAAAACACAAAATGTACAATTAGATTAAACGCTTAACTATCTAAAAGTTTAAAAACCAATGGAAACATTTCAAACCAACTTCGGCTTGATTCAAATAATAATAAACCGAAACAAAATGTCGTTCTACCAAATAAGTCTACCCGATTTATTGATAATTAAAATAAAATTAAGAAAAATATGTAAGTCACCAGGCGTTGAACATGAATGAGTCTTTACGTTAGTAATTTTAGAATAAAATTAAGATCGCCGTGGTGTAAAAAGTTATAATAATAATTACGGATATTTCAGTTACAAACTGACTCTTACTGTAATCAAATGCGTAAAGTGTTCTTTACATAATCATACGCTATACACAGACACTAAATAAAATAATTAAAAAGATCAGTCGAATTAATAGCTTAATAGCCTGTTGCGTTATTGATGAATGTTTTTTTAACAAAACATAGAAAAAAAACCGGTACAAAAGCAAAGCAGAGCGAGAATGGAGAGTTAGTTAAAAGGAAAAGGGAAAGTCAAGTGAATTACGAAAGATCAAAGAGAAAAATGTGTAACAATGAATGAGATTGCTATGGAATAAAATAAGTTTAAAAGTTATTCTATAAAATTCTTGGAATGTTTATATATTATTATTTTTTAGTTGCTAGAGATGTAAACTGTAAAGTTTGGGTTCATGTAAAATAATTAATACAGTACTAAGTACAGATAGATAATATTTAATTACACAGTAAGAAAATGGTAATGGTAAACGGAATATGGTAATAAAAATATAGTCTAAACGAAGTAATCTTTCAAATATATATACAAGGATACTGAGATTTATTTACCTCGAAAATAGAACCGGGGCAAAGCGCTGAATATTTGGGCTAAAGAATGATTCAATACTAACTAAAAAATATAATAGGATAAAATATATAGAAGGAGAAAATATAAAAATTAGATTAATAATATTGGAGGTAGGGTGTACCTAAACAACTATATACAGAAAATAGTATGGTTGTAGTTTGTATAGGACAACATATGGAAAAGGATAATTCGCTACTGGAATTCGGTGGCCGATGGAACTTGAGACAATTTATCGATTTATCGAAGAGTTTTCCCTAATTGGTTCTCATTCCCCATTCGTTACCAAGAGTTTCCCCTAATTGGTTCCCATTCCCCATTATTTACCAAGAGTTTCCCCTAATTGGTTCCCATACCCCGTTCGTTACGGATATACAATATTAGGTTCCGTAGACGACGCCTGTCACCGAAACGATTGATCTCCAAACTCTTTAAATCCTCTTCCGTCATATCTAGAAATATCTCCAGATCGATCTGCAACAAAGTTGTCTCTTATAGTCATCGTGGTGCAAATTTAAATAAAGTTTTGTTTATTGTTTTGGTTAGAAAAGACCAGAACTGTAACTTGCTCATTTTTAATTAAATCAAATCAATTATTGTTAAAGCAATTAAACTTTTCACCCATTAACTTGTAATTAGTCGGTCGTTGGTAATAAGAAAGATTATAAATATTTACTCTGATATGAAATTAATAATTTATAACCAAACAACTCACCTCTTGTTCCATAAACTTATCAACGAACTTCCCCAACTTATGGGAGACCAGGTTGCCGAATAGTTTGCCGGTTGAGACTAAATCGAGAAGTTGGAAGGACTTTGTGCAGATGCGGCAGGCGAACGGTGGGATTCCCGTGTGTTTCCGGTAGTGGCGCACCAAGTGGTTGAAATCCCGAGCCACGAACATACACTGATCTGATATAACAACCTGAGTAAATTAAATAAAATAATAAGTTAAACCATTATTGTAGTAAGCCTAGCTACGTATACTAATGAATATTATTATGTACGGGATTATTATAATAAATTTACCTGTAATAACAATGGATGGCGTCGTCCTTGGTCCCGTAACACTTTAATATAATCGATTGGGAATGGCCATTAATTATTATAATGCGACCTAACAACCTAAAAACACAGTAGTATTACTGTTATTGACAACACAATATAAAGTAATTATATGGAATGTCTGGCCGCTGCCTTTGAATATATACAGCGAGCACCATGCTGAATGCAAACTGAAACAAGTACGCTACGGTCACGTAGGCCTGATTGGGATGATATGAGAACAGCTCGACAGAGAACAATGGGGTATTGACATATTGGTTGGTTGATTAGTCCTACAGGAAGGACCTGTGATATGTGTCTTGTATTGAATTCAATGGCGGACGCCAGTGCTGTCACAAAGGTCCTTGGCTAGCCCATCAACTATAGTAACTGTATGAGATTTTCGTTTTAATTCCCGCTTTGAGGTTCTGAATGATGTAGTGATTCTCACTTTTAAGCTGTTATTTAGGTGAAAAAAAGCATAAGAAGATGACGTAAAGAAATACTTGATAATTTCACTTAATTAACAGCAGAAATGTTTTGGAATTGAAGTTATTAATTTTTGTAGATTACTTACTCAAGAAATGTGTGAAAGACATTTTTGAAAATGAAAGACATTTTTGTGAAAGTCTCTTTTAAACATGAGTGTAAGTCAGCCAATGGGCATAGCTGAATTGACATTATGTTTTTTTTGCAATATCGCGCCATAGAATAACATGGAGTAACTACGACAATACCATGGTAAGGGCCAGTCCTTAGCATATAATTATTAATTGTCTCTAGCGGCTGCACCCCCCCCGGCCGTGTCTCTCTGCTGCCTCTAGCGTCCGAAGTAAATTCGTACTGTGCCACATGGTGGTGTATGACACTATTCCTATTGTAAGTACAATGAATGCAGTAGGGATGGATATTGGATATGGATAAGGCAATAATTATTGTATCATAGGAGAAGGGGAATATTATATGTTGATGTGGACAGGGAATAATGCCGGTGGTTGGGTTATATTGTTAAAGTAATGAAAAGTTTAAAGGTCTGTATGTTCGGTTGTTCTGGATGAAAAATGCTGATTTAAAGTTCTTTAGATTCACTGTAAATTGATCTTTCTATTCATACCAAGCCCAACAATCCTAACAATCAGAATCAAGAATAACCTTATTTGAAAAATTTATTATTATATATGCTGTGTTATGTAATCGACATTGGTTTCAATGTCGATTACAATATCAATATCGGTTATTGGTATCGGTTACTGGGACTTGTACTTGTACTGGTACCGGTACTTGTACTTGTACTTGTACTTGTACTTGTACTTGTACTTGTACTTGTACTTGTACTTGTACTTGTACTTGTACTTGTACTTGTACTTGTACTTGTACTTGTACTTGTACTTGGACTTGTACTTGTACTTGTACTTGTACTTGTACTTGTACTTGTACTTGAAACTTGTACTTGTACTTGTACTTGTACTTGTACTTGTACTTGTACTTGAAACTTGTACTTGTACTTGTACTTGTACTTGTACTTGTACTTGTACTTGTACTTGTACTTGAAACTTGTACTTGTACTTGTACTTGAAACTTGTACTTGTACTTGAAACTTGTACTTGTACTTGTACTTGTACTTGTACTTGAAACTTGTACTTGTACTTGTACTTGTACTTGTACTTGGAACTTGTACTTGTACTTGTACTTGTACTTGTACTTGTACTTGAAACTTGTACTTGTACTTGTACTTGTACTTGAAACTTGTACTTGTACTTGTACTTGAAACTTGTACTTGTACTTGTACTTGTACTTGAAACTTGTACTTGTACTTGTACTTGGAACTTGTACTTGTACTTGTACTTGTACTTGTACTTGTACTTGAAACTTGTACTTGTACTTGTCCTTGTACTTGTACTTGTACTTGTACTTGTACTTGTACTTGTACTTGAAACTTGTACTTGTACTTGTACTTGAAACTTGTACTTGTACTTGAAACTTGTACTTGTACTTGTACTTGTACTTGTACTTGAAACTTGTACTTGTACTTGTACTTGTACTTGTACTTGGAACTTGTACTTGTACTTGTACTTGTACTTGTACTTGTACTTGAAACTTGTACTTGTACTTGTACTTGTACTTGAAACTTGTACTTGTACTTGTACTTGAAACTTGTACTTGTACTTGTACTTGTACTTGAAACTTGTACTTGTACTTGTACTTGGAACTTGTACTTGTACTTGTACTTGTACTTGTACTTGTACTTGAAACTTGTACTTGTACTTGTCCTTGTACTTGTACTTGTACTTGTACTTGTACTTGAACTTGTACTTGTACTTGTACTTGTACTTGTACTTGTACTTGTACTTGTACTTGTACTTGTACTTGTACTTGTACTTGTACTTGTACTTGTACTTGTACTTGTACTTGAAACTTGTACTTGTACTTGTACTTGTACTTGTACTTGTACTTGTACTTGAAACTTGTACTTGTACTTGTACTTGTACTTGTACTTGTACTGGTACCGGTACTTGTACTTGTACTTGTACTTGTACTTGTACTTGTACTTGTACTTGTACTTGTACTTGTACTTGTACTTGGACTTGTACTTGTACTTGTACTTGTACTTGAAACTTGTACTTGTACTTGTACTTGTACTTGTACTTGTACTTGTACTTGTACTTGTACTTGTACTTGAAACTTGTACTTGTACTTGTACTTGTACTTGTACTTGTACTTGTACTTGTACTTGAAACTTGTACTTGTACTTGTACTTGAAACTTGTACTTGTACTTGAAACTTGTACTTGTACTTGTACTTGTACTTGTACTTGAAACTTGTACTTGTACTTGTACTTGGAACTTGTACTTGTACTTGTACTTGTACTTGAAACTTGTACTTGTACTTGTACTTGTACTTGAAACTTGTACTTGTACTTGTACTTGAAACTTGTACTTGTACTTGTACTTGTACTTGAAACTTGTACTTGTACTTGTACTTGGAACTTGTACTTGTACTTGTACTTGTACTTGTACTTGTACTTGAAACTTGTACTTGTACTTGTCCTTGTACTTGTACTTGTACTTGTACTTGAACTTGTACTTGTACTTGTACTTGTACTTGTACTTGTACTTGTACTTGTACTTGTACTTGTACTTGTACTTGTACTTGTACTTGAAACTTGTACTTGTACTTGTACTTGTACTTGTACTTGTACTTGTACTTGAAACTTGTACTTGTACTTGTACTTGTACTTGTACTGGTACCGGTACTTGTACTTGTACTTGTACTTGTACTTGTACTTGTACTTGTACTTGTACTTGTACTTGTACTTGTACTTGGACTTGTACTTGTACTTGTACTTGTACTTGAAACTTGTACTTGTACTTGTACTTGTACTTGTACTTGTACTTGTACTTGTACTTGTACTTGAAACTTGTACTTGTACTTGTACTTGTACTTGTACTTGTACTTGTACTTGAAACTTGTACTTGTACTTGTACTTGAAACTTGTACTTGTACTTGAAACTTGTACTTGTACTTGTACTTGTACTTGTACTTGAAACTTGTACTTGTACTTGTACTTGTACTTGGAACTTGTACTTGTACTTGTACTTGTACTTGAAACTTGTACTTGTACTTGTACTTGTACTTGAAACTTGTACTTGTACTTGTACTTGAAACTTGTACTTGTACTTGTACTTGTACTTGAAACTTGTACTTGTACTTGTACTTGGAACTTGTACTTGTACTTGTACTTGTACTTGTACTTGTACTTGAAACTTGTACTTGTACTTGTCCTTGTACTTGTACTTGTACTTGTACTTGAACTTGTACTTGTACTTGTACTTGTACTTGTACTTGTACTTGTACTTGTACTTGTACTTGTACTTGAAACTTGTACTTGTGCTTGTACTTGTACTTGTACTTGTACTTGTACTTGAAACTTGTACTTGTACTTGTACTTGTACTTGTACTTGTACTTGTACTTGTACTTGTACTTGTACTTGAAACTTGTACTTGTACTTGTCCTTGTACTTGTACTTGTACTTGTACTTGAACTTGTACTTGTACTTGGACTTGTACTTGTACTTGTACTTGTACTTGTACTTGTACTTGTACTTGTACTTGAAACTTGTACTTGTACTTGTACTTGTACTTGTACTTGTACTTGTACTTGAAACTTGTACTTGTACTTGTACTTGTACTTGTACTTGTACTTGTACTTGAAACTTGTACTTGTACTTGTACTTGAAACTTGTACTTGTACTTGAAACTTGTACTTGTACTTGTACTTGTACTTGTACTTGAAACTTGTACTTGTACTTGTACTTGTACTTGGAACTTGTACTTGTACTTGTACTTGTACTTGTACTTGAAACTTGTACTTGTACTTGTACTTGTACTTGTGACTTGAAACTTGTACTTGTACTTGTACTTGAAACTTGTACTTGTACTTGTACTTGTACTTGTACTTGAAACTTGTACTTGTACTTGTACTTGTACTTGGAACTTGTACTTGTACTTGTACTTGTACTTGTACTTGAAACTTGTACTTGTACTTGTCCTTGTACTTGTACTTGTACTTGTACTTGTACTTGAACTTGTACTTGTACTTGTACTTGTACTTGTACTTGTACTTGTACTTGTACTTGTACTTGAACTTGTACTTAATGGACGCCCGGATTTACAGAATTCCGGACAGTATTTTGGACAGATTTGCCCGGAAATCCGGAAAATTTGCCGGATTTTTGGATGTCCGGGCATTCCAGTGCCCGGGCGTCCGGACTTCCGGGCGACTTTGGAACGGACAAATAGTCGGACAGACAAGTTTAATGGACGCCCGGATTTACGGAATTCCGGGCAGTATTTTGGACAAATTTGCCCGGAAATCCGGACAAATTTGCCGGATTTTTGGATGTCCGGGCATTCCAGTGCCCGGGCGTCCGGACTTCCGGGCGACTTTAGAACGGACAAATAGTCGGACAGACAAGTTAATGGACGCCCGGATTTACAGGAATTCCGGGCAGTATTTTGGACAAATTTGCCCGGAAATCCGGAAAATTTGCCGGATTTTTGGATGTCCGGGCATTCCAGTGCCCGGGCGTCCGGACTTCCGGGCGACTTTGGAACGGACAAATAGTCGGACAGACAATTTAATGGACGCCCGGATTTACAGAATTCCGGGCAGTATTTTGGACAACTTTGCCCGGAAATCCGGACAATTTGCCGGAATTTTTGGATGTCCGGGCATTCCAGTGCCGGGCGTCCGGACATCCGGGCGACTTTAGAACGGACAAATAGTCGGACAGACAAGTGTAATGGACGCCCGGATTTACAGAATTCCGGGCAGTATTTTGGACAAATTTGCCCGGAAATCCGGACAATTTGCCCGATTTTTGGATGTCCGGGCATTCCAGTGCCCGGGCGTCCGGACTTCCGGGCGACTTTGGAACGGACAAATAGTCGGACAGACAAGTTTAATGGACGCCCGGAATTACAGAATTCCGGACAGTATTTTGGACAACTTTGCCCGGAAATCTGGGCATTTTGCCGGATTTTTGGATTTCCGGGCATTCTAACGCCCGGGCATCCGGGCGACTTTGGAACGGCCAAATAGTCGGACAGACCAGTGTAATGGACGCCCGGATTTACAGAATTCCGGACAGTATTTTGGACAACTTTGCCCGGAAATCCGGGCATTTAATCCGGGCATTTTGCCCGGAAATCCGGGCATTTTGCCGGATTTTTGGATTTCCGGGCATTCTAACGCCCGGGCATCCGGGCGACTTTGGAACGGACAAATAGTTTGACACACAAGTTTAATGGACGCCCGGAATTACAGAATTCCGGACAGTATTTTGGACAACTTTGCCCGGAAATCCGGGCATTTTGCCCGGAAATCCCGGCATTTTGCCCGGAAATCCGGGCATTTTGCCCGGAAATCCCGGCATTTTGCCCGGAAATCCGGGCATTTTGCCCGGAAATCCCGGCATTTTGCCCGGAAATCCGGGCATTTTGCCGGATATTTGGATTTCCGGGCATTCTAACGCCCGGGCATCCGGGCGACTTTGGAACGGACAAATAGTCAAACAGACAAGTTTAATGGACGCCCGGAATTATAGAATTCCGGACAGTATTTTGGACAACTTTTCCCGGAAATCCGGGCATTTTGCCCGGAAATCCGGGCATTTTGCCGGATATTTGGATTTCCGGGCATTCTAACGCCCGGGCATCCGGGCGACTTTGGAACTGACAAATAGTCGGACAGACAAGTTTAATGGACGCCCGGATTTATAGAATTCCGGACAGTATTTTGGACAACTTTTTCCGGAAATCCGGGCATTTTGCCCGGAAATCCGGGCATTTTGCCCGGAAATCCGGGCATTTTGCCGGATATTTGGATTTCCGGGCATTCTAACGCACGGGCATCCGGGCGACTTTACTTTAGAACGGACAAATAGTCGGACACACAAGTTTAATGGACGCCCGGAATTACAGAATTCCGGACTGTATTTTGGACAACTTTGCCCGGAAATCCGGGCATTTTGCCCGGAAATCCGGGCATTTTGCCGGATATTTGGATTTCCGGGCATTCTAACGCCCGGGCATCCGGGCGACTTTGGAACGGACAAATAGTCGGACAGACAAGTGTAATGGACGCCCAAATTTACAGAATTCCGGACAGTATTTTGGACAACTTTGCCCGGAAATCCGGGCATTTTGCCCGGAAATCCGGGCATTTTGCCCGGAAATCCGGGCATTTTGCCCGGAAATCCGGGCATTTTGCCGGATATTTGGATTTCCGGGCATTCTCACGCCCGGGCATCCGGGCGACTTTGGAACGGACAAATAGTCGGACAGACAAGTTTAATGGACGCCCGGAATAACAGAATTCCGGACAGTATTTTGGACAACTTTGCCCGGAAATCCGGGCATTTTGCCGGATATTTGGATTTCCGGGCATTCTAATGCCCGGGCATCCGGGCGACTTTGGAACGGACAAATAGTCGGACACACAAGTTTAATGGACGCCCGGAATTACAGATTACCGGGCAGTATTTTTGACTAATTTGCCCGGAAAACCGGACAATTTGCCGGAATTTTGGATGTCCGGGCATTCCAGTGCCCGGGCGTCCGGACATCCGGGCGACTTTAGAACGGACAAATAGTCGAACAGACAAGTTTAATGGACGCCCGGATTTACAGAATTCCGGGCAGTATTTTGGACAAATTTGCCCGGAAATCCGGAAAATTTGCCGGATTTTTCGATTTCCGGGCATTCCAGTGCCCGGGCGTCCGGACTTCCGGGCGACTTTGGAACGGACAAATAGTCGGACAGACAATTTAAATGGATGCCCGGATTTACAGATTTCCGGGCAGTATTTTGGACAAATTTGCCCGGAAATCCGGACAATTTGCCCGATTTTTGGATGTCCGGGCATTCCAGTGCCCAGGCGTCCGGACTTCCGGGCGACTTTAGAACGGACAAATAGTCGGACAGAAAAGTTAAATGGATGCCCAGATTTACAGGATTCCGGGCAGTATTTTGGACAGATTTGCCCGGAAATCCGGACATTTTGCCGGATTTTTCGATTTCCGGGCATTCCAGTGCCCGGGCGTCCGGACTTCCGGGCGACTTTGGAACGGACAAATAGTCGGACAGACAATTTAAATGGATGCCCGGATTTACAGATTTCCGGGCAGTATTTTTGACTAATTTGCCCGGAAATCCGGACAATTTGCCGGAATTTTGGATGTCCGGGCATTCCAGTGCCGGGCGTCCGGACATCCGGGCGACTTTAGAACGGACAAATAGTCGGACAGACAATTTAAATGGATGCCCGGATTTACAGATTTCCGGGCAGTATTTTGGACAAATTTGCCCGGAAATCCGGACAATTTGCCCGATTTTTGGATGTCCGGGCATTCCAGTGCCCGGGCGTCCGGACTTCCGGGCGACTTTAGAACGGACAAATAGTCGGACAGAAAAGTTAAATGGATGCCCAGATTTACAGGATTCCGGGCAGTATTTTGGACAGATTTGCCCGGAAATCCGGACATTTTGCCGGATTTTTCGATTTCCGGGCATTCCAGTGCCCGGGCATCCGGACTTCCGGGCGACTTTGGAACGGACAAATAGTCGGACAGACAATTTAAATGGATGCCCGGATTTACAGATTTCCGGGCAGTATTTTTGACTAATTTGCCCGGAAATCCGGACAATTTGCCGGAATTTTGGATGTCCGGGCATTCCAGTGCCGGGCGTCCGGACATCCGGGCGACTTTAGAACGGACAAATAGTCGAACAGACAAGTTTAATGGACGCCCGGATTTACAGTATTCCGGGCAGTCATTTGGACAGTTTGCCCGGAAATACAGACGTTTTTGTCGGATTTCCGGACGTCCGGGCATTCTTGTGCCCGGAAGTCCGGACGTCCGGGCGACTTTGGAACAGTCAAATAGGCAGACATAAAAGTTTACCGAACGCCCAGATTTGCCGAATTCCGGGCAGACATTTGGACTGTTTGCCCGGGAATACAGACGTTTTGGTCGGATTTCCGGACGTCCGGGCATTCTTGCGCCCGGACATCCGGACGTCCGGGCGAGTTTGGAACAGTCAAATATGCCGACAGAAAAGTTTACTGGACGCCCAGATTTGCCGAATTCCGGACAGTCATTTGGACATTTTGCCCGGAAATACAGACATTTTGGTCGGATTTCCGGACGTCCGGGCATCCTTGCGCCCGGACATCCGGACGTCCGGGCGACTTTGGAACAGTCAAATAGGCAGACAGAAAAGTTTACTGGACGCCCAGATTTGCCAAATTCCGGAAAGTCATTTGGAGAGTTTGCCCGGAAATAGACATTTTGGTCGGAATTCCCGACATCCGGGCATCCTTTTGCCCGGACGTCCGGACATGCGGACGTCCGGGCGACTTTGTAACAGACAAATATGCCGACAGAAAAGTTTACTGGACGCCCAGATTTGCCGAATTCCGGACAGTCATTTGGACAGTTTGCCCGGAAATACAGACATTTTGGTCGGATTTCCGGACATCCGGGCATTCTAGAGCCCGGACGTCCGTATATGCGGATGTCTGGGCGACTTTAGAACAGTCAAATAGGCAGACAGAAAAGTTTACTGAACGCCCAGAGTTACCGAATTCCGGACAGTCATTTTGACAGTTGGCCCGGAAATACAGACATTTTGGTCGAATTTTGGAACAACTTTGGTTGGAACGGACAAATAGGCAGACAGAAAAGTTTACTGGATGCCCCGATTGTGATGCCAAAATATTGGTGTTTAAACACAGCGTCTTTGACATGAATTGAAAAAATTTCAGTTATATAATTTGGATAAGAATTGTTTAAATTAATTATTGGTAATGTCAACTGATATAAACAAAATATTTGAAACACAGTTATATAACTTAATATCAGTTCATGTAAATAAATAGTGAAATCACCATTATTATGTCCATAATTAATTAATTCATAGATCTAATTAATATATTATCAATCGCGAATCACAAATACACATTGATATTTCAACATGGTAGAATCCCATCTCTATGCAGTGTGTGCAGTGTTAGCGGAGTAGTGTCAGCAGTCATTCGGCGTTCAATGGTAGTCTGAAATAAAAATAAAACTATTAAATCAGTTATTACATATAGATCAATAATAATTAGTACAAGCTAATAGTAATAGTGTCTTAACTGATAGTGTTAAAACATATTTATTATATTGTGTATAATTTACACAATATAATTTATAAATATCTTCCCAAAACTAAGAACTAGAAATATTATCGGAACCTCTACAACAGTTTTATTAAACGGCCGTCGTCATATCCAGAACATCAAACTTTCTTATAAGCGACTTGTAATTGAATTGAATCCAGACCGTAAATGAATTTCTCCAACACAATGAATGTTGTTTATTATGATTTCATAAGTTTAACTCTCTGTATCGTCTATAGCGGTGGGGCTACGGCAATATAACAATCCTTGAGTTCTTATTGGTCAGCAACAACTGGGATGGGGGGGGGGGGGGGGGGGGGTGAAGTCAAGAATTAATTGATTTCGTAAAAAAAGTGAAATTAATGGATAAATAAATATTGTTCTTTATAAAAACAAGTGTAAGTCGCGTTCTAATTAACGAAATTTAATGATTTTTAGCTCATTTAAAAGCTACACATTTCAGCATTATAAATATGTTAATAGATCGTATTGAAACTCAATGGAAGTTACTGTTTAAAGCGATTTCATATAAAATGGCATCGTAATCAGATGGCGTTGTGATTACATAGCGCCGTACGGCCCATTTACTAACAGGTTATGTGGATAGAAAGCCAATATATCATTTCGATTTGTAATTTTTCTTATGAAATAAGTTTGGTGATTGTCTTACATACTTATTAATTTTTAGTTTAGTTGTCAGTGAGGGTTCCTGCAGGTTGTTTGAACATCAATCAATATCTCAAAAATGGCTTGGTCTATCAATAGGTCAGGTCTGGTTTTCTGTAGGAAGTTGTCGACCCCCCCCCCCCCCCCCCCCCCCCTTGGCTACGCCACTGCATCAGTCCATTTAAAAAAAATTCAGTCAATTCGAAACTGATATTCATGGGCCATAAACCAATGAAGCGACCTTTATCTTTTGGGTTTGGGCTGCCGGGTCAATCATTATCACGCGTAGATAGACATCAATGAAAAAGCAATATTTATATATATATATATCTTTATTTCAAGTAAATGAAAACAATTTAAAAGAACAACATTAATGAATTGAGTGCACCGCATATCAATTAAAGTTTATTATCATAAAAAAATAGACAATATGTAATTATAAAGTAGGTACATAGATAATTATTAGGTTTAACCCAAAATGGGGTCTTAATCTTAACTAAATTAATGATAATTCCAATCAAAGATAATTAATTGCGTTGTGCGTATAAGAAGGGGCGCTGCACAGCATGGGAAAATGATTTATGCGTATGATTGCACTATATTAATGAATTTTAATTGCATAAAAGTCTAAAAATAACAAACAACCACTTTGTGGAATCCGTCAGTGACAAAAACTTAATAGATTATTACAAAACACAAAATGTACAATTAGATGTAAACGCTTAACTATCTAAAAGTTTAAAAACCAATGGAAACATTTCGGCCCCACTTCGGCTTCATTCAAATAATAATAAACCGACACAAAATGTTGTTCTACCAAATAAGTCTAGCCGATTTTTTGATAATTAAAATAAAATTAAGATAAATATGTAAGTGACCAGGCGTTGAACATGAATGAGTCTTTACGTTAGTAATTTTAGAATAAAATTAAGATCGCCGCGGTGTAAAAAGTTATAATAATAATTATGGATATTTCAGTTACAAACTGACTCTTACTGTAATCAAACGCGTAAAGTGTTCTTTACATAATCATACGCTATACACAGACACTAAATAAAATAATTCAAAAGATCAGTCGCTGTTTATTATAAAAGATATCAATTAATAGCTCAATAGCCTGTTGCGTTATTGATGAATGTTTTTTTAACAAAACATAGAAAAAAAACCGGTACAAAAGCAAAGCAGAGCGAGAATGGAGAGTTAGTTAAAAGGAAAAGGGGAAGTCAAGTGAATTACGAAAGATCAAAGAGAAAAATGTGTAACAATGAATGAGATTGCTATGGAATAAAATAAGTTTAAAAGTTATTCTATAAAATTCTTGGAATGTTTATATATTATTATTTTTTAGTTGCTAGAGATGTAAACTGTAAAGTTTGGGTTCATGTAAAATAATTAATACAGTACTAAGTACAGATAGATAATATTTAATTACACAGTAAGAAAATGGTAATGGTAAACGGAAAATGGTAATAAAAATATAGTCTAAACGAAGTAATCTTTCAAATATATATACAAGGATACTGAGATTTATTTACCTCGAAAATAGAACCGGGGCAAATCGCTGAATATTTGGGCTAAAGAATGATTCAATACTAACTAAAAAATATAATAGGATAAAATATATAGAAGGAGAAAATATAAAAATTAGATTAATAATATTGGAGGTAGGGTGTACCTAAACTAAAACTATATACAGAAAATAGAATGGTTGTAGTTTGTATAAGATAACATATGGAAAACGATAATTCGCTACTGGAATTCGGTGGCCGATGGAACTTGAGACAATTTATCGATTTATCGAAGAGTTTTCCCTAATTGGTTCTCATTCCCCATTCGTTACCAAGAGTTTCCCCTAATTGGTTCCCATTCCCCATTATTTACCAAGAGTTTCCCCTAATTGGTTCTCATTCCCCATTATTTACCAAGAGTTTCCCCTAATTGGTTCCCATTCCCCGTTCGTTACCGATATACAATATTAGGTTCCGTAGACGACGCCTGTCACCGAAACGATTGATCTCCAAACTCTTTAAATCCTCTTCCCTCATATCTAGAAATATCTCCAGATCGATCTGCAACAAAGTTGTCTCTTATAGTCATCGTGGCGCAAACTCACCGCAGAGTTAAATAAAGTTTTGTTTATTGTTTTGGTTAGACCAGACCGGCACTGTAACTTGCTCGTTTTTAATTAAATCAAATCAATTATTGTTAAACCAATAAAACGTTTCGCCCATTAACTTGTAATTAGTCGGTCGTTGGTAATAAGAAAGATTATAAATATTTACTCTGATATGAAATTAATAATTTATAACCAAACAACTCACCTCTTGTTCCATAAACTTATCAACGAACTTCCCCAACTTATGGGAGACCAGGTTGCCGAATAGTTTGCCGGTTGAGACTAAATCGAGAAGTTGGAAGGACTTTGTGCAGATGCGGCAGGCGAACGGTGGGATTCCCGTGTGTTTCCGGTAGTGGCGCACCAAGTGGTTGAAATCCCGAGCCACGAACATACACTGATCTGATATAACAACCTGAGTAAATTAAATAAAATAATAAGTTAAACCATTATTGTAGTAAGCCTAGCTACGTATACTAATGAATATTATTATGTACGGGATTATTATAATAAATTTACCTGTAATAACAATGGATGGCGTCGTCCTAGGTCCCGTAACACTTTAATATAATCGATTGGGAATGGCCATTAATTATTATAATGCGACCTAACAACCTAAAAACATTGTAGTATTACTGTTATTGACAACACAATATAAAGTAATTATATGGAATGTCTGGCCCCTGCCTTTGAATAAATACCGCGAGCACCATGCTGAATGCAAACTGAAACAAGTACGCTACGGTCACGTAGGCCTGATTGGGATGATATGAGAACAGCTCAACAGAGAACAATGGGGTATTGACATATTGGTTGGTTGATTAGTCCTACAGGAAGGACCTGTGATATATGTCTTGTATTGAATTCAATGGCGGACACCAGTGCTGTGACAAAGGTCCTTGGCTAGCCCTTAAGGGGGGGGTACACCCCCCCTGGGTCAAAATTTTCAAAATTTTGTTTTTTATTTCACTTAGAGCAGAATTTAATGAGGATTTCAAATCTGAAAACGGCTTAGCGATATCTCTTTTAGTTCTGGAGTTATAGCCGTTTGTCCGTTCATATGTCTGTCATTCTGTCCAACAATATATAAGAAACCATATGACGTACTCATATTTTCGTTTTGGCAGTTGTTATTGGCGTTGGCTTCATTTCCGAAGTTAGTTTTGATGTTTGGTGGAATCAAGTCCATCTATCTGTCTTCCTGCCTGGTTGTCTGTTCGTGTGTCTGTCTGTCTGTTTGTGTGTCAGTCTGTCCATCAATTTATAATAAAATACACCACCTAGCTGAAGTTTTCGATATGGGGGTTTTCCTAGTCAGTGATTCCATTTCCAATGTCAGTTGTAATGTTTTGTGAAATGTAGTTGGTCTGTCTGTAGGTTTGATAGGTAGGGCAGACAACCGACAGAAAGATATGCAGACTCCCAAGATTCCATCGAATATGAAAATTTCCATCGAAACATGACCTTCTAAACAAGTTATTGATGTTTAGAAGGCCATGCATCGAAATGAAACAGCCAAGTTTTCATGTTTGATAGAATCTTTTTTTTAGAAAATTTTGGCGAGGTTGCGTGCTTTCTTATGTTTTGACATATAGACCTGTAAACTGACATAAAGACGGACAGACAGACCAACCGACAATGTGAAGTCAGAAATAAAAACTGAGATCGGAAATGAAATCGGCGACCTGGAAAACCCCTGTAACAAAAATTTTGGCGAGGTTGCGTGCTTTCTTATGTTTTGACATATAGACCTATAAACTGACATAAAGACGGACAGACAGACCAACCGACAATGTGAAGTCAGAAATAAAAACTGAGATCGGAAATGAAATCGGCGACCTGGAAAACCCCTGTAACAAAAATTTTGGCGAGGTTGCGTGCTTTCTTATGTTTTGACATATAGACCTATAAACTGACATAAAGACGGACAGACAGACCAACCGACAATGTGAAGTCAGAAATAAAAACTGAGATCGGAAATGAAATCGGCGACCTGGAAAACCCCTGTAACAAAAATTTTGGCGAGGTTGCGTGCTTTCTTATGTTTTGACATATAGACCTATAAACTGACATAAAGACGGACAGACAGACCAACCGACAATGTGAAGTCAGAAATAAAAACTGAGATCGGAAATGAAATCGGCGACCTGGAAAACCCCTGTAACAAAAATTTTGGCGAGGTTGCGTGCTTTCTTATGTTTTGACATATAGACCTATAAACTGACATAAAGACGGACAGACAGACCAACCGACAATGTGAAGTCAGAAATAAAAACTGAGATCGGAAATGAAATCGGCGACCTGGAAAACCCCTGTAACAAAAATTTTGGCGAGGTTGCGTGCTTTCTTATGTTTTGACATATAGACCTATAAACTGACATAAAGACGGACAGACAGACCAACCGACAATGTGAAGTCAGAAATAAAAACTGAGATCGGAAATGAAATCGGCGACCTGGAAAACCCCTGTAACAAAAATTTTGGCGAGGTTGCGTGCTTTCTTATGTTTTGACATATAGACCTATAAACTGACATAAAGACGGACAGACAGACCAACCGACAATGTGAAGTCAGAAATAAAAACTGAGATCGGAAATGAAATCGGCGACCTGGAAAACCCCTGTAACAAAAATTTTGGCGAGGTTGCGTGCTTTCTTATGTTTTGACATATAGACCTATAAACTGACATAAAGACGGACAGACAGACCAACCGACAATGTGAAGTCAGAAATAAAAACTGAGATCGGAAATGAAATCGGCGACCTGGAAAACCCCTGTAACAAAAATTTTGGCCAGGTTGCGTGCTTTCTTATGTTTTGACATATAGACCTATAAACTGACATAAAGACGGACAGACAGACAGACCGACAATGTGAAGTCAGAAATAAAAAGTGAGATTGGAAATGAAATCAGCGACCTGGAAAACCCCCATAACGAAAATTTTAGTGAGGCGGCGTGCTTCCTTATTTAGAGACATAAATTTGACAGACAGACAGACAGAAAAACAGAAATAGACACCAGAAAGTTTAATTGCGTTTTTCTCAACTTTATAATTTTGCACTAAAATAGCTTTTATTCAGCCATTTCTTGGCGAAATTTAAAAATTTTTTTTTTCCCTGAAAGGTCCCACGGAGACGCAACTTTCCATAAGAGGAATTTTTAAAATTTGGCCTATTTCGTCTTTTATGGTACTTGGAGCTCCTACAACACCTAAAAATTTATTAATATACACGTGTACTGCGACCTAGAGCAGATATCAAAAAATCCTCTTATGGAATTTTAAAGTTACTCAAGGTGATTATAGCGCAAAAAAATTTTTTGAAAAATATTGGGAATTGGTGGAGAAATTTCGTTTCAAAAAATGTATCTCTATTTTTGTGATTATTGCTGTGGCGCCCCCTAGCGGCCAAAATTGTTGATTTTTTTTATTTCAGTTAAAACCAGTTTTTATTCCTCTATCCGATGATATATAGAGGTATGGCGTGCCGCCTATATTTTTGAAGATATATAACATTATAAAAATGTTGGTATTGGGGGGTGTACCCCCCCCTTAAACTATAGTAACTGTATGAGATTTTCGTCTTAATTCCCGCTTTGAGGTTCTGAAAGATGAGGTAATTCTCTCTTTTAAGCTGTTATTTAGGTGAAAAAAAGCATAAGAAGATAACGTAAATAAATGCTTGATATTTTCACTTAATTAACAGCAGAAATGTTTTGGAATTGAAGTTAATAATTTTTGTAGATTACTTACTCAAGAAATGTGAGAAAGACATTTTTGAAAATGAAAGACATTTTTGTGAAAGTGTCTTTTAAAAATGAGTGTAAGTCAGCCAATGGGCATAGCTGAATCGACATTATGTTTTTTTTGCAATAACGCGCCATAGAATAACATGGAGTAACTATGACAATACCATGGTAAGGGCCAGTCCTTAGCATTTAAATTAATAATGTCTCTAGCGGCATCCCCCCCCCCGGCCGTCTTTCTCTGCTGCCTCTAGCGTCCGAAGTCAATTCGTACTGTGCCGCATGGTGGTGTAAAACACTATTCCTATTGTACAATTAATTAATAAGGGGAAGGAGGGAGGGGATATTATTTCTTAGAAGATAATGCATAGTGTGGGACGTGGGTATATTGTGATAGCTGTATCTTGGGTTCTCGTGGATGAAAAATGCTGATTTAAAGTTCTTTAGATTCACTGTAAATTGATCTTTCTATTTATATAAAGAACTAAGAATCAGTATGAAGAATAACCTTATTCGAAATTTATTATTATATATGCTGTGTTATGCAATGCCATTGGTTTCAATGTCGATATCAATATCAATATCGGTTATTGGTATTGGTATCGATATTGGTTATTGATTTCAATATTGGTATTGGTATTGGTATTGGTTATTGGTTTCAATATCGATTATATCGGTTATTGGTATTGGTATCGATATTGGTTATTGATTTCAATATTGGTATTGGTATTGGTTATTGGTTTCAATATCGATATCAATATCAATATCGGTTATTGGTATTGGTATCGATATAGGTTATTGATATCAATATTGGTATTGGTATTGATATTGGTATTGGTATTGGTATTGGTATTGGTATTGGTATTGGTATTGGTATTGGTATTGGTATTGGTATTGGTATTGGTATTGGTATTGGTATTGGTATTGGTATTGGTATTGGTATTGGTGTTGGTATTGGTATTGGTATTGGTATTGGTATCGATATTGGTTATTGATATCAATATCGGTTATTGGTATTGGTATTGGTATTGGTTATTGGTTTCAATATAATCAATATAACAAGATTAATGGACGCCCGGATTTACAGAATTCCGGACAGTATTTTGGACAGTTTTGCCCGGAAATCCGGAAAATTTGCCGGATTTTTGGATGTCCGGGCATTCTAGTGCCCGGGCATCCGGAAATCCGGGTGACTTTGGAACGGTCAAATTTTCGGACAGAAAAGTTTAATGGACGCCCGGATTTACGGAATTCCGGGCAGTATTTTGGACAAATTTGCCCGGAAATCTGGACAATTTGCCCGGAAATCCGGACAATTTTCCCGGATTTTTGGATGTCCGGGCATTCCAGTGCCCGGGCGTCCGGACTTCCGGGCGAATTTAGAACGGACAAATAGTCGAACAGACAAGTTGAATGGACGCCCAGATTTACGGAATTCCGGGCAGTATTTTGGACAAATTTGCCCGGAAATCCGGAAAATTTGCCGGATTTTTGGATGTCCGGGCATTCCAGTGCCCGGGCGTCCGGACTTCCGGGCGACTTTGGAACGGACACATAGTGGAATTTACGCCCGGATTTACAGAATTCCGGACAGTATTTTGGACAACTTTGCCCGGAAATCCGGGCATTTTGCCGGATATATGGATTTCCGGGCATTCTAACGCCCGGGCATCCGGGCGACTTTGGAACGGACAAATAGTCGGACAGACAAGTTTAATGGACGCTCGGAATTACAGAATTCCGGACAGTATTTTGGACAACTTTGCCTGGAAATCCGGGCATTTTGCCGGATATTTGGATTTCCGGGCATTCTAACGCCCGGGCATCCGGGCGACTTTGGAACGGACAAATAGTCGGACAGACAAGTTTAATGGACGCCCGGAATTACAGAATTCCGGACAGTATTTTGGACAACTTTGCCCGGAAATCCGGGCATTTTGCCGGATTTTTGGATTTCCGGGCATTCTAACGCCCGGGCATTCGGGCGACTTTGGAACGGACAAATAATCGGACAGACAAGTGTAATGGACGCCCGGATTTACAGAATTCCGGACAGTATTTTGGACAACTTTGCCCGGAAATCCGGGCATTTTGCCGGATATTTGGATTTCCGGGCATTCTAACGCCCGGGCATCCGGGCGACTTTGGAACGGACAAATAGTCGGACACACAAGTTTAATGGACGCCCGGAATTACAGAATTCCGGACAGTATTTTGGACAACTTTGCCCGGAAATCCGGGCATTTTGCCCGGAAATCCGGGCATTTTGCCCGGAAATCCGGGCATTTTGCCGGATATTTGGATTTCCGGGCATTCTAACGCCCGGGCATCTGGGCGACTTTGGAACGGACAAATAGTCGGACACACAAGTTTAATGGACGCCCGGATTTACAGAATTCCGGACAGTATTTTGGACAACTTTGCTCGGAAATCCGGGCATTTTGCCGGATTTTAGGATTTCCGGGCATTCTAACGCCCGGGCATCCGGGCGACTTTGGAACGGACAAATAGTCGGACAGACAAGTGTAATGGACGCCCGGATTTACAGAATTCCGGACAGTATTTTGGACAACTTTGCCCGGAAATCCGGGCATTTTGCCGGATTTTTGGAATTCGGGGCATTCTAACGCCCGGGCATCCGGGCGACTTTGGAACGGCCAAATAGTCGGACAGACCAGTGTAATGGACGCCCGGATTTATAGAATTCCGGACAGTATTTTGGACAACTTTTCCCGGAAATCCGGGAATTTTGCCCGGAAATCCGGGCATTTTGCCCGGAAATCCGGGCATTTTGCCGGATTTTTGGATTTCCGGGCATTCTAACGCCCGGGCATCTGGGCGACTTTGGAACGGACAAATAGTTGGACAGACAAGTTTAATGGACGCCCGGATTTACAAAATTCCTGACAGTATTTTGGACAAATTTGCCCGGAAATCCGGGCATTTTGCCGGATTTTTGGATTTCCGGGCATTCTAACGCCCGGGCATCCGGGCGACTTTGGAACGGACAAATAGTCGGACAGACAAGTGTAATGGACGCCCGGATTTACAGAATTCCGGACAGTATTTTGGACAACTTTGCCCGGAAATCCGGGCATTTTGCCCGGAAATCCGGGCATTTTGCCCGGAAATCCGGGCATTTTGCCGGATATTTGGATTTCCGGGCATTCTAACGCCCGGGCATCTAGGCGACTTTGGAACGGACAAATAGTTGGACAGATAAGTTTAATGGACGCCCGGATTTACAAAATTCCTGACAGTATTTTGGACAAATTTGCCCGGAAATCCGTGCATTTTGCCGGATTTTTGGATTTCCGGGCATTCTAACGCCCGGGCATCCGGGCGACTTTGGAACGGACAAATAGTCGGACAGACAAGTTTAATGGACGCCCGGATTTATAGAATTCCGGACAGTATTTTGGACAACTTTTCCCGGAAATCCGGGCATTTTGCCGGATATTTGGATTTCCGGGCATTCTAACGCCCGGGCATCCGGGCGACTTTGGAACGGACAAATAGTCGGACACACAAGTTTAATGGACGCCCGGAATTACAGAATTCCGGACTGTATTTTGGACAACTTTGCCCGGAAATCCGGGCATTTTGCCGGATTTTTGGATTTCCGGGTATTCTAACGCCCGGGCATCCGGGCGACTTTGGAACGGACAAATAGTCGGACAGACAAGTGTAATGGACGCCCAAATTTACAGAATTCCGAACAGTATTTTGGACAACTTTGCCCGGAAATCCGGGCATTTTGCCCGGAAATCCGGGCATTTTGCCGGATATTTGGATTTCCGGGCATTCTAACGCCCGGGCATCCGGGCGACTTTGGAACGGACAAATAGTCGGACAGACAAGTTTAATGGACGCCCGGAATTACAGAATTCCGGACAGAATTTTGGACAAATTTGCCCGGAAATCCGGGCATTTTGCCGGATATTTGGATTTCCAGGCATTCTAACACCCGGGCGTCCGGACATCCGGGCGACTTTATAACGGACAAATAGTCGGACAGACAAGTTAAATGGATGCCCAGATTAACAGAATTCCGGCAGTATTTTGGACAAATTTGCCCGGAAATCCGGACATTTTGCCGGATTTTTTGATTTCCGGGCATTCCAGTGCCCGGGCGTCCGGACTTCCGGGCGACTTTGGAACGGACAAATAGTCGGACAGACAATTTAAATGGATGCCCGGATTTACAGATTTCCGGGCAGTATTTTGGACAAATTTGCCCGGAAATCCGGGCATTTTGCCGGATATTTGGATTTCCGGGCATTCTAAAGCCCGGGCTTCCGGACATCCGGGCGACTTTAGAACGGACAAATAGTCGGACAGACAAGTTAAATGGATGCCCAGATTAACAGAATTCCGGGCAGTATTTTGGACAAATTTGCCCGGAAATCCGGACATTTTGCCGGATTTTTTGATTTCCGGGCATTCCAGTGCCCGGGCGTCCGGACTTCCGGGCGACTTTGGAACGGACAAATAGTCGGACAGACAATTTAAATGGATGCCCGGATTTACAGATTTCCGGGCAGTATTTTGGACAACTTTTCCCGGAAATCCAGGCATTTTGCCCGGAAATCCGGGCATTTTGCCCGGAAATCCGGGCATTTTGCCCGGAAATCCGGGCATTTTGCCCGGAAATCCGGGCATTTTGCCGGATTTTTGGAATTCGGGGCATTCTAACGCCTGGGCATCCGGGCGACTTTGGAACGGCCAAATAGTCGGACAGACAAGTGTAATGGACGCCCGGATTTACAGAATTCCGGACAGTATTTTGGACAACTTTGCCCGGAAATCCGGGCATTTTGCCCGGAAATCCAGGCATTTTGCCTGGAAATCCGGGCAATTTGCCCGGAAATCCGGGCATTTTGCCCGGAAATCCGGGCATTTTGCCGGATATTGGATTTCCGGGCATTCTAACGCCCGGGCGTCCGGACTTCCGGGCGACTTTGGAACGGACACATAGTCGAATTTGCGCCCGGATTTACAGAATTCCGGACAGTATTTTGGACAACTTTGCCCGGAAATCCGGGCATTTTGCCGGATTTTTGGATTTCCGGGCATTCTAACGCCCGGGCATCCGGGCGACTTTGGAACGGACAAATAGTCGGACAGACAAGTGTAATGGACACCCGGATTTACAGAATTCCGGACAGTATTTTGGACAACTTTGCCCGGAAATCCGGGCATTTTGCCGGATTTTTGGATTTCCGGGCATTCTAACGCCCGGGCATCCGGGCGACTTTGGAACGGACAAATAGTCGGACAGACAAGTGTAATGGACACCCGGATTTACAGAATTCCGGACAGTATTTTGGACAACTTTGCCCGGAAATCCGGGCATTTTGCCCGGAAATCCGGGCATTTTGCCGGATATTTGGATTTCCGGGCATTCTAACGCCCGGGCATCCGGTATTTTGTGAGATTTAAGGTATTTTTTTATGAAAAAGTGAACATAACTTTTCTAAGTCCGTTTCTGTAACATTTAGAGAAAAGTTTACTTGTGATACTTATTTTAGTGTTAAATTAACAGCAGATTCCAAATACAGCAAGCGTTTTTACATATGATTTGTAGTTCTCGCGATATTTGGGTTCAAACACAACGTTTTTTTGATATTTTAGGAGATTTAAGTTATATTTTCTTGCAAAAGCAGACATAACTATTCCCAGTCCGTTTCTGTAACATTTACAGCAAAGTTCACTTGTGATACTTATTTTAGTGTTAAATTAACAGCAGATTCCAAATAAAGTAACCGTTTTTACATATGATTTGTAGTTCTCGCGATATTTGGGTTCAACCACAACGTTTTTTGATATTTTATGAGATTTTAGGTATTTTTTCTTGAAAAAGCATAAATAACTTTTCTGAGTCCGTTTCTGTAACATTTAGAGAAAAGTTCACTTGTGATACTTATTTTAGTGTTAAATCAACAGCAGATTCCAAATACAGTAACCGTTTTTACATATGATTTGTAGTTCTTGCGATATTTGGGTTCAAACACAACGTTTTTTGATATTTTATGAGATTTAAGTTATATTTTCTTGCAAAAGCAGACATAACTATTCCCAGTCCGTTTCTGTAACATATAGAGAAAAGTTCACTTGTGATACTTCTTTTAGTGTTAAATTAACAGCAGATTCCAAATAAAGTAACCGTTTTTACATATGATTTGTAGTTCTCGCGATATTTGGGTTCAAACACAACGTTTTTTGATATCGCGAGTGACCAATACACATTGATTTTTCAACATGGTAGAAACCAATCCCTAGGCAGTGTGTGGAGTATTAGCGGCGTTGTTCATCATCATGCGGCGTTCAATGTAGTCTGTCCTAAAAAAATATTAACAATAATTCAGATAGATCAATTAATTAGTACAAACTAATAGTAATAGTATCTTAACTTATAGTTTTAAAACATATTTATATCGCGTATAATTTATATAATTTACACAATATAATTTATAAATAGTTCCCAAAACTAAGAGCTAGAAATATTATCGGAACCTCTACAACAGTTTTATTAAACGGCCGTCGTCATATCCAGAACATCAAACTTTCTTATAAGCGACTTGTAATTGAATTGAATCCAGACCGTAAATTAATCTCTCCAACACAATGAATGTTGTTTATTATGATTTCATAAGTTTAACTCTCTGTATCGTCTATAGCGGTGGGGCTAAGGCAATATAACAATCCTTGAGTTCTTATTGGTCAGCAACAACTGGGATGGGGGGGGGGGGGGGGGGGATGAAGTCAAGAATTAATTGATTTCGTAAAAAAAAGTGAAATTAATGGATAAATAAATATTG
>JAUCBJ010006640.1:0-62205 GCA_032718475.1 Nemertoderma westbladi | reverse complement strand
AAAAAAAAAATGCAACTTAATGAGGTTTGCCCCTCACACTTAATTTAAAAAAAATATGTGAGAGGAAGAAAATTCAATCTTTAAGAAATTTTCTCTAAAGCAATCTAAATTGCGCAATGACTAAACTCACTATCTTTAGGGCAGGACCATAATTAAACACTACTCCTCCTAAACCTACTCGGGTTACACTAAAAATATTCCCTCTCTATCTATCCCCTCCCTCCCAACCGGAGGGGGGTTGAGACTAAACTGAAAAACTAATATAAAAATCTAAAGAAAGGCTGAAATAATCAACTAAAGTGACTTAAAAAATCACTTATTCTATCTAATTCTCTCTTTTGGGCACCAAACCCCCAAAATCTAAAAATTTTAACTCAAATTAAAAAAATTTAAGTAGGGAATATTTCTTTAAAAACAATCCCTCACCGGTCTTGAATTTTAAATTTTAAATAAATTTTTATATCTCATTATTATAAAAAAAAAAATGCAACTTAATGAGGTTTGCCCCTCACACTTAATTTAAAAAAAATATGTGAGAGGAAGAAAATTCAATCTTTAAGAAATTTTCTCTAAAGCAATCTAAATTGCGCAATGACTAAACTCACTATCTTTAGGGCAGGACCATAATTAAACACTACTCCTCCTAAACCTACTCGGGTTACACTAAAAATATTCCCTCTCTATCTATCCCCTCCCTCCCAACCGGAGGGGGGTTGAGACTAAACTGAAAAACTAATATAAAAATCTAAAGAAAGGCTGAAATAATCAACTAAAGTGACTTAAAAAATCACTTATTCTATCTAATTCTCTCTTTTGGGCACCAAACCCCCAAAATCTAAAAATTTTAACTCAAATTAAAAAAATTTAAGTAGGGAATATTTCTTTAAAAACAATCCCTCACCGGTCTTGAATTTTAAATTTTAAATAAATTTTTATATCTCATTATTATAAAAAAAAAAATGCAACTTAATGAGGTTTGCCCCTCACACTTAATTTAAAAAAAATATGTGAGAGGAAGAAAATTCAATCTTTAAGAAATTTTCTCTAAAGCAATCTAAATTGCGCAATGACTAAACTCACTATCTTTAGGGCAGGACCATAATTAAACACTACTCCTCCTAAACCTACTCGGGTTACACTAAAAATATTCCCTCTCTATCTATCCCCTCCCTCCCAACCGGAGGGGGGTTGAGACTAAACTGAAAAACTAATATAAAAATCTAAAGAAAGGCTGAAATAATCAACTAAAGTGACTTAAAAAATCACTTATTCTATCTAATTCTCTCTTTTGGGCACCAAACCCCCAAAATCTAAAAATTTTAACTCAAATTAAAAAAATTTAAGTAGGGAATATTTCTTTAAAAACAATCCCTCACCGGTCTTGAATTTTAAATTTTAAATAAATTTTTATATCTCATTATTATAAAAAAAAAAATGCAACTTAATGAGGTTTGCCCCTCAAAAACATTATCTGCCCACGCTACAACTTCGAACTAAGTGGTTTGCGCAGCAAGAAAACGTCAGCGCTGGAGACATGGTCCTTATTGTGGATTCAGATCTTCCACGTAAGCGGTGGCAGACAGGTCGTATCATTGAGACTCACATCTCGGATGATGGTTTGGTGCGATCGGTAGAACTCGTCGTCATGCGACGTAACTTCAAGAAACTGGGAATTGTCTTCGAGACACAGCAGCTCAATCGCCCAGTTGGTCGTTTATGTTTACTGGAACGAGACCGAGAACTGTCCAGAAACTATGGAAGGCAAGATACTCTTCCCACGACCACCTCCCTAATCCAACAAACATCTAGGGACTCCCCAACGTAACAGCGTCTGGAGTGGGTGTGTGACTATATTATTTTATATTTGTTTTTATTGTTTTTTATATTATGTATGTATTATTATGTAATTTTATTATAATCGTTTTCTTTAATTTTATTTAGTAGAATGTTATTTTAGCGATTATTTAGTAGATTAGTGCAATATATATTAGTGTTTATTACTTAATTACTTATATATTATATATTTTGTGCGACGGCGAGAAATAATTATTTTTCTCTTTCCTTACTGTCCGGTTAACGTCCCCAGACAAGTTCTGGAATAAACTGGTGCCCATCCTAAATATTAACTATTAATATTTACAAAATCCTGTCAAATTTTCGATCCTTTAAAATTCTAGTCTATTAAGATATCGTAGCACTTACCGATATTCTTAAAAAGACCAATTTCCTAGAATCAAGGATCCCAGTCCCCAGACATGTTCTGGAATAAAATTGTGTCTATTTAATATTAAATAATAAAATTTACGGGAATAAATTTAAATTCATCTTTTTATTGAATTTGATAAGTTGTCATTTTTATGCAATTTATAACATTCCCAAAATTCCATAAATTAATAGATCATGGGAGCGGAGATTCACCCTATTAAGTGTATTAGTGTGCGAGAATCTCCAATATATAGTCAATAGCCGATAAAATTCATAAAATCATGTATTATAAAGAGGAATATTGACAATTAAAGAATTACTATTAAATAGCATCCCAGATCTGTATGTCTTAAAAAAGAAAAGTTGCGTGGCAGCCCCCTCCCCTCCCATTTATAACATACAATAGCAAAATTGGTATAAAATTCCTAGAAGTTATATATTTAATAATACTAATAGGGCTGTACTGTACCTGTAACAGCATCCATATGTAATAACGACTAAAAGATACTGTACTAAATAATATTACTTTAGTAATTAGCATAATTACTGTATAATAACATTAAATACAATTAATTACGTAATTACCGATAATCTCTCCTATTAGTCTCTTGATCCCTATCTACTTTGTCTCTTCTGGAACGGAATCCTTTCCGATGCCCCGGTTTCACTTCTTCCTTCATGTATTTGTGTTTAGAATTCGCCACTATTTTATCGTCAACGTAGTTACCATGGTACAGTCTGGGCGTCTCCAACCATTTCGCTTCTGTATACGGATCCACCTTACCTTTATACATGCTGTAACGTTTCGTAAGTCCTTTAGTGGGATAATCGGGGCCGTTAATATCCTGCGATAAATCGAACTTCTGGTCTATATCTTCCTGAATTCGTTGCCTCCTCTCTAACTCTTTATCGTCTACATCAACGCGAGTACGCACTTGGTTGTCCGCGGTCACATCCCCAGGGACTACGATCTTACCATGAACCCGCCAGAGACCGCTCGCGTCCACAATGTGTTTTTCCATTACAACGTATTCTACAACATCCCTTGGAACATTCGCGTTTCCAGCTATTAATCGCCCGAATCTGTCGTACAAAGCGAACAGTTGTTGACTATGGAATCGCACTGTAACCTGACCGTAGTAATTATCGTTTCCCCCCTGCACCGCCATCGCTACATGCACTACCCTGGGTGGTTCGATAGCACCCACCCACTCCCACACCAAACTCCGTCGCTCAATACCCCCAGTAAAACCAATCCAACAGAACTCTGTGATAAGTTTACGGAGGGCTTCCACGTCTTTAGCACAGAGCGCCCTGTGTGCAGCTACGTAGATATCCCGAGCTTCCACGGCAAACTCCCCCCTCTTAAAGGAGGAATCGTACTTCCTTATCTTATGGAGAGCTCGCATAGCTGTCGCTGTTTTAGTGAGGGGATCAACTGTTTTCTGTTTTATACCGGCTTGGGTTGTTATACTCAAACGTCCATCTCCCTCAGGTGGGACATATCTATCGGAAATATCGTAAGTGCACGCTAACAATTGCCCCTTTAAGTTCCGACTCTGCATATCCATTTGACTCTGATATAATTCCACGAGTTTTTTCACTTCTTTATGGAACGATTCATTGGACCCTAATCGATGATCTTCCATTTTTTCTGTTTCTTTTTTGGTGCGGAACGATGGCGGGGGCTCAGGGATTGTTCGCTGAGGTGTCGGAGATAGAACTGACGTTTCCGAGGGCTGCATGACCCCGGGAATATCATTGGGTGAACTCGAGAATAGGCGGTTTACAGTTTGGTGTACCTTAGATTGTTTAGAAAGCGTAACTACATTGTCTTTCCAATAACGGTGACTACCAATCATCCGGATCAAAGTGGCCATGCTTTAGGTTGATAAAGCAAGTGGAATACCTACTGTCCTACCAGTCTCGTAGTCTGATGGCTGAGGCAGTAACGGCAACCGCATGTGGCATGCAGACTCAGCAGATTTCAGACTGGACTATAACCATTAACAGAACAACACAGCAACATACTGCAGTACTGACATAATAACTGTAATAATGGTAGATGGACTTAATAATGTAGTAGTTTGAATTTCCCGCCGATTTTATTTATCGATAGACTACAGAGTAAATGATCTCAAGGAAGGCAACGGTTTGTTTGTTTCACGAACTAACAATCGCAATGTCTTTTATAAGAGTAGGTTAGATATAATAAACTTAAGGGGGCCAGCCAAGGCATCCTTTAATATTATTGCTAATATTCACATTTGTATTAAACGTAGTATTTTGTTTTAAATTTAGTATTATAGTTAATAGAGTGTATATCTGTATAATGTATGTGTGGATGTATAACCATGTAGTTGTCTTTTCATAAGTATAACTGTATAGATGTGTGACTGAATTAATGGGATCTCCTGTCTCAGCCATACCAACCACAATATATGTACTTCATTTATTTTATAATATGTTCTTATTGTTTTTTTTCTATAAGACAACTCCATATCATACCATACAGTACCTTATACGAATATGTTTTAAACAGTATTAGCTTGTGCATCTTGTGGAAATTGTTAATAAAAAGGTCAAAGTTCAAGTTCAAATTAAAGGACGCCTTGGGACCGGACCAGCCCACCGTGAAAAATCCATACATTTTATTACCGGTACCACATCTATAGGCCTATCACATTTACTGTATCTTGAATCTCAATATCGATATTTGTTACATGGTTGAATGATGATATCAGTTGCCTGAAGGTGAAGGTGTGGAATAAAAAAAAATAAAATTTAACTATTACTATATTTTTTTAAATAAAATTTAATAAATAAATAGTACAATATTACGGTGGCTGATTTGGGTCAATTAATTTTATTATTTTCGACTCTCAAATAATAATAATAAAAATCGAAAATAATAATCGAAAATAAAAATCAAAAATAATAAAATTAATTGGCCCAAAACAGCCACCGTACAATATACAGTAGTACTATGTATTTCCTTTCCTAAGGTAATGCATCCACGAAGCTAAGGAAAATTAAACAAAATTGACTTTTTAGATCATTGCTTTGCTTAACCCAGTTAAGAGGTGGGTATGCCTGCCTTTATTCAACACCCATTGGCGCCCTGGCGGATATGAACCTAAAGCTACAATGTAGTGTACAAACGCACTGCTACGCAAAAAGCCAATTGGGGTGTCATTTCAGCCGTCTCATAGGGTTAATGTTAAATTAATATCGAAAAATTAGTGCCTAGAAGTAAAATTAAATAAATAATGTGTGCAGCAACCGAAAGTTGCCAGTCTGCCGCCCAGTTACCAAGCCGTATTAGAGCACCCTGTAGTAGACTATTGTCGTTCTCATGCGCATACAACTTGACGTCATCAAAAAGTTTACACGAGATTGGATTGACTATTTCCGGAAGGTCATTTATAAATATTAAGAACAATACTGGTCCCAGCACACTTCCTTGCGGTGTGCCGGAAGTGACGTCACACACATTCGATAAACTGCTACCGACTACAACTCTCTGTGTTCGCCCTGACAGGAAAGCTCTTATCCAATCCAACAGGTTGCCGCCAATTCCATAACTTATTAGTTTAGAAATTAGTTTGGAGTGTACTACAGAGTTGAAAGCTTTAGCATAGTCTATATGTCAAGATTATTTTTGTTATCTACCAGTTTAAGCCAATCAGCTGGGCATTCGAGACATGTAGAACGTTTCGCCAAGAAACCGTGTTGGGACTTTGATATTAATTTATGTGATAGCAAATAGTTACACAGCTCATCCTTAATACACATTTATTCCATGACCTTGCAGGCAATACAGGTATGAGATATGGGTCGGTAGTTATACTGTACGCATCTATGTAGAGGGTCGCCCTTTTCAAAGACGGGTATAACAGTAGCTGTTAACCAGATTGGTGGAAGACATTTGGGATTCGAAAGATGCTTTAAATATAGCTGAGAGCGGAGCTGCTAGATTGCATGCTAGATTAGAGTATAGGATACATGGAATTCCATCGGCAGTGCGACTAGATTTAGGTTTCAATTTCTTGAACATTTTCACAACTGTTAACAGGATGGAATTGGACTTCGTGAATAAATACGCTGTTTGGGACCTTTCGTGGCAATGCGTGGATTGTATTGTTGTCCAATGTAAAGTTCTCAGACAGAACATCAGCAAATATTCGAGCCTTCATGTCATCATCAAGTATGATATCTCCATTATATTTCAGTGGTCCGATGGCAGACGGAGTTTTTCGCTTTGAGTTTACAAATTTGAACATGGCGTTACGGTTACCAAGGTTACCAGAGGTAAGGATTTTAGTTTCCCTGACGCAAGAAGCTCGAAATACCGCTCTAGACGCTTTAACTGCGGCTCGTTTATATGGCTCTTTTCCAACAGGACAATTTCTTCGCCTCCAAAGCATCTTTTTTGTACGCTGTAGTTTATGCGCATAAGACGGGTATATTTTTTGCTTTTCCAAGGTTGAAAATTTCTTAAATGGGATGTGCAGTATAGATCAATACCTTTCTTCAATGTGTTACCAAATATTTCCCACAGCTCAGATACTGAACTACATGGTGTAAGTAAGTACTTCCATCCATTTTTGAAGAAAGGTTCCAAATTGCGCGAAGTCCCCATTATTAAAATCATAGTAGCCATCTGTATGATCCTGTGCAACGTGTTGGGTTGCAGATGTTATAAAGAATTCGACACTGTCATGGTCACTTGAACCAAATCCTGGGTTTGTATTAACACCAGAAACATGTTTGTCGTCAGTGCTAAAAACTAAATCCAGAATCGATTTATTTCGAGTGGGTTTAAGTTGGAGTTGTGTTAAGCTTGCTTCCAAGACGAGGTCAGCAAAGGATTGATATAATGGGCTACCAGGGTGTGTGAATTCGACCCAGTTAAACTCCTTGAGGTTGAAATCACCAGTGATAGCACAAGGTAAATTTGTCTCAGACAGAAATTTGCTCATCATAATCAGGTCTGTATTCACAAATAAAACGTGAGGGTACATCCCCGATGGTATCTATGGCGACCACTTCGACCTCACTAAACATTGTCGATATCGTTGTACGCATACATTTAATGTCCCTTGAAACAAAAATCGCAACACCACCACCGCGACTACTGTAGGTCGATCTTTCCTAAAAAGACGAAAGTTTGTGCCGTCAGTAAGCAAGGCATCTGGAATGGAGTCAACCAACCATGTTTCGATAATGGCGAGAATTTTATACTTAGTGTTAGAGAGCAGTTCCGATAGATCACAAAGTTTATTCTTTACAGATTGCGCATTGAAACAACAGCAATGATAAAGACCCTCAATAGCTTCTCCCGAAGTTAGTTTAAATGATCAAGCGTATTCTGTGTTAGGTTATCCACTGATATACCTGTGGTGTTGCTGTTTGGGGCCGTGGAATTCTGGGTATCGATTTCATGGGAAGGATATTGGTTGTAGTTGATTGGCCGCTGTGACACTGCACTACGGCGCGCTTCACGTCTAAGGAATTGCTCCCGAGCCTGAAATTTGGTAAGATCACGATTAATATAAACATTAGGGTAATTTGATGAGATTTCAGATTCTTTTTAGCTTGGTGAATATTGTAGGCCAATTCCACACTTGCTAGCTGTATTGTTATTCTTCCAGGTTTAGTGTCTCGTGCAGCTAGCTGTGAGACAATCAGAGGTGATGATTGAGAGACGGGAACATTGCAGCCATTTTCCAGAAGCCTAGAAACGCAATCGAATGCAGTACCTTCAACGATTTGTAGACCTGTTATAGTTAAATTGCATGCACGCTTCTGCGGCTCCTCCACTTCCCGATTTATCTCATTACCATTCAGACTATGATATGGATGCGGGCTCGGGTCCTTATTAAGCGAGGAAGGACGACTTTTAGTGTGCGAATTAACTGTTTTCCAGCCATCCAGGTTTCTCGATGTCGGTAGCGGTTTGCAGTGGATGAATCAACAACTGGTTGGGAAGTAAGCTCTTTTCGAAGTGAATCTATTTGAGTTTTAAATATTTCTCCAAGTTTGGAGATAATCGTATTTTCAGATTCCTGACCTCCAGTTGGCTCTATTATCAGGTTCCCTTTTGAAAGGCACACATTACAGATAATTTTGCAGTCGGAACACTTTGCCATAATCGATACTTCAGCGGCTGTAAGGCGAAGGCAGCAGGTGTTATGTATCCATTTACCGCAGGTTTCACACCCAAGACAGTTATTAGCTATAACGCGCTTCCAGCAATGAGGGCAATTGTTTTCATTTGACTGTCGCGATTGCATTGTGGACAGGTTTGGGTTAAGTTGACATCCCAATGAGTGACTATCCAACCCGGAAGTTTCCGCGAACAGTGCACCACAGTGGTGGCACTGGAATAATTCTTGGCTTGGTTTGATAATACTGCTCCGTCTAATACTAGAGGTCGTGTTTGTCTTATGATCCTTCTTCCCGTTTGCCATATATATATTAATTATTATTAATTAATAATAATAACAATAATAGGTGTACCACCTTTTTTGTTGTCCACCTTTTTAAAATTTGAATAAGGTGGACTGGGTGGAGAAAGAACAGGCAATGAATTTGACCAATCAGATTGATTTGCACATTATAGCAGCTCTGTCCACGTTTTTCAAAAAATTTCAGAAGGTTTTTATGGATTATTAATGTTTTTATTATCCCATAATTACTGTGAACAACCAGCCAACCGAAGTTGTCGAAATAGGCCTAGTTCAATAATATGGGGCGAGCCACGCGAAGTCTGTGAGCTGAGCCTTACAGCCTTAGCATCCATATTTGAACGTCAATATTCTAACTCATTACAGTATAAAGTTAATTATAATAAACCTATTGTACTGTGGTGCTATGAGGGAAATATAATATGCTTTATTTACCGTTCATTCCGAGATCTGTTATTAAACGACCGAGCGCAACGAGGGAGATAAATAAGTCCCCATATTTTGGGAGTGGCGGTCCGAAATGGAAATGGAAAGTTTTTATTTACTTCTATAAGTAAAAACGCACCAACATGCATAACACAATAAAATAAGATTATTTTTTTTAAACATTCACTGAGTGACTGATAGAGGCCGTATCTAAATAATCAAATATTAATATACATATAGTATACAATACACCGATATAAAAACAAATTTATTACTATTGGTAAGTATGGGGGTGTATGCGATATACAATATAAAATAAGTATGTAAAATATTGTTTTTAAAATACATAAAATAAATTAAAATAAGTCTGTAGGATAGTGATCTTAAAATAGAAACAAACAGCACATTAAAATATTAAAATACTTAAAATTTAATAAAATAAAATGATTTAAGATTTAATTATTTTAAGTTAAAGTTAGTAGTTTTATTCTTAAAATAAGCCGTGTTTAATAAAATAAGGATATTATGTAATGTACAGTAGGTTTATTGAATTAAAATAATGTATTTAAAATAATGGACGTATGTTAGAATATGCGATATACAATATAAAATAAGTATGTAGGAATTATTTTTAAAATACATAAATAAATTAAAATAAGTCTGTAGGATAGTGATCTTAAAATAGAAACAAACAACAAAATTAAAATATTAAAATACTTAAAAATTAATAAAATAAAATGTTTTAAGTTAGTAGTTTTATTCTTAAAAAAGCAATGTTTAATAAAATAAGTACAGTATATTTATGTAATGTAGGTTTATTGAATTAAAATAATGTAGAAATAATGTATTTAAAGTAATGAAATATTGAAATAAAAATATATAAGTTTATGTTCTTTTGGACTATTATTATGGTAGATTACGGAATGCTTTCAAGTATGAGGTCAAATCAACATCACGTATGAGTTTTAAAGGAACCTAGTGATCTAGCCTCAACTACATTGGCCGGTAATCCGTTCCAAGGGTTGATTACTCTAAAGAAAAAGCTATTTTGTATTAAGCATGATGCCACATTTGGTTTAAATAACTTATACTTATGTCCACGTGTTCTACTGTACAATTGTTACTAATGTTAAAGCGGTTGATTAAGTTAGGGACATCCACCATACCAAGATCTTCGCGAATTATTTTGAAGGCCATAGTTAGATCAAGTCGGAGACGGCGCAGTTCGAGTGATTCGAGACATAGAATACGAAGTTGTTCAAAGTATGATGTCTTTGGATCAAGCGAACATCGATAAAACAACCTTCGTGTAAACAATCATTGAATTTTTTCGAGTTTATCGATGGAACCGAGATAACCCTCTTTACAAGTAGTTGATAGGAACGGATTCCAAACAGTAGTAGCATATTCCACAGAGGTCTCGCAAAGGTCGTATAGGCTCTCAATAGAAACCCTAATTCAAAGTGGAAATGGAGGCCCAAAACCTTAATTAAAACTGTCATGTACCGAATTGTAACCCCTTAAATATTTAAACCACTTGAATATTTTGGATCCTAAATTCCACAAAATTTCTTAGATCAGAGCATCCGGACTTTAAGGTTATAGGGTTAATGACAGTTTTAATTAGGGTTTGGGCCTGACCAACTAACCCAACCACAAAAATAAACCAATAAATCTAAGTTAAAGTGCTGTACGGTACGCTAGACCTACTATTATTATACCGGTACTGTAAGTCTAAAGGGGGGCAATCCGCGCGGGGGGGGGGGGGGGGGGGGGGGGTAGATACGCCTAGGACACCGATAGCATGCCAGCATGCCCATTATAGATAAATAATTGAAACCTGAAAAAGGTGGACAGTCGAATCAGTAATAAATAGCATTGCTTTAATACGTTTGCATGTGTCCAGTCCACCTTTTTCAAACACACATCTTATTCCCAATTACGTAACTAAGAAAGCGAAACTTGAAAAAGGTGGACAGAGGACAGACCAATTGCTACAAACTGCTATGCATAAATATTGCATAATACGTTTCTGATTGGTCTGTCTGTTGTCCATGTTTTCTGTTATTGAGATAATGTTTATTGTTTTGGTTAGAAAAGCCCACCACTGTAACCTGCTCCTTTCCGTTAATTAAGTAATGGAGATTAGTTTATTGTTTTGGTTAGAAAACACCACCACTGTAACACCATCGGTCAGGTCGGTACGCATATGAACGATATCCCCGGTTTCTGAGGTTTATACCGGTCCCATTGAAACTCATACTCATTGTACCGGTACAGTAGTTATTAATTAATGTACTGTATATGGGGCGAGCCACGAAGTGAGAAAAGCCTTAGGGGTACAATTAACGAGTTGTCTGACGAGACGACTGACGTCGTCTAATTTTTGATTGCTAATAACTCAGTTATTTCTAACATACGCCTAACATACGTTCCGTGCATACGCATATGTACGGATACGCCGAAAAGTCAGACCCCTATATTTCCTATTTCATACATGCCATAGGCTGAACCTACATCTGTGAATTGTCTAACAACATTTGAGACGTTTGGTTTTTTATATTCTTGTTATATTTTACATGCTTGTATGTATTTTTATTGTTTATTTACGCTGCTATAACTGTGGTAGGCCTTCTCCATATCCATATAATATAATATAATATACCCTGATACCGGTAACATCAGCATCAGAGCATTATCATGTCTACCGGCAGCACGGCTACTATCGAAGTAACCCCCGAAGAGAAGGCACTTTACGACCGCCAGATTCGTCTGTGGGGTGTCGAGACACAGAAATCCTTGAGAAACTCAAAGATTCTCGTCGCTGGATTAGGCGGACTTGGGGGGGAAGTCTGTAAGAATATCGTCCTAGTCGGCGTGAAGTCCGTTACGATTCTAGACGAGGAACGAGAAGTTGGGGAGGTGGACAAGGAGTCGCAATTCCTTATCGACGGACCAATCGGCTGTAACAGAGCCGAGGCTTCGATAAAACGTCTTTCAGTACTCAATCCCAATGTAGATATCCGTATAGATCGCGGGTCTCTAGCGGATAAAAGCGCGGAATATTTAAAATCCTTTGACGTAATCTGCGTGACTTGTTGTTCGACCTCGGTTCTCGGTATTGTCAGCGAGTTGGCTCATCGTAACGACCTTAAGTTCTTCTGTGGCGATGTGTTCGGTTGGAGCGGGTACTTCTTCTCCGATCTCGGACGGCACGAGTTTGTCGAGAAGAGCGCCGTGATACCCGAAGTTTCGTTTGAAGCGAAAACCGATGGGAGTGTTAGTAGGAAACGTAGTTGTAGCGAAGGGGGGGATGGGGAACCGCATAGGAAGAGGCGGGCCTTTGGGCTACAGAACGGGGGCGCGGGAACGTATAGGGGATCCACTGGGGGTGCCGGATCCACTGGGGATGGTGGATCTACTGGGGGTGCGGGATCCACTGGGGGTGCGGGATCCACTGGGGATGGGGGATCCACTGGGGATGCTGGATCCACAGCGGGTGCGGGATGCACTGGGGATTCGGGCTCCACTGGGGATGATGGATCCACAGGGGGTGGGGATGCTGGATCCACAGGGGGTGCGGGATCCACTGGGGATGCTGGATCCACCGGGGTTGCGGGATCCTCTGGGGGTGCGGAATCCACGGGGGGTGCGGAATCCACGGGGGGTGCGAGATCCAACAAGGACAGCACACCCACTGATTCCTCGGGCGGCGGCGTTTACGTAAAGAAATTATCGGAATTCGTTTCGTTGTCGACTTCCTTGAAGCAGTTGGAATCGGCTGAACCGCGTCTCGTTAAACGGCTCGGAGTTCTGCTACTCATGCGAGTTGTCGGCGAGTTCCGAACCGAACATTGTCGCAACCCGAGTAGCGAATGCTACGAAGAAGATTACATGAAACTTCTGGCGATACGAGATAGACTCTGCGCAGTGGAGGGGTTGGCCACCGAACTGGCGTCTAACGATCTTATCGGTCTGTGTCTGGGGGAGTTGGGTCCCGTCTGCGCGATAGTCGGCGGTCTGCTATCCCAGGAGATCGTTAAGGCTTGCAGTCGTAGAGATAAACCGCTTAATAATTGGTTTCTATATAATCCCCTAACTGGCTCCGGTACAGTCGAACATTTAGGTGTTAAAGACTTCGAACGTTTAGTTTAAAAGTTAATCATTAAATATTATATCCAATGGTTATACATTATATGACGACTTACACATTATATGAGGGTTCCCTACATTATATTACAACTGGCAACATTATATGACAACTTACACATTATATGTGTTTCCGTACATTATATTACGACTGGTAACATTATATGATGACTTAAACATTATGTTGGGGTTCCCTACATTATATTACGACTGTTACGATATTACGACGAACATTGTATGACGGCTGACATTTAACTATATAAATAGTGACTATGACTAACCTACGTTACATAACAGCCAGTTATAGTTTATATTGTATAGCGGCTGGCGATTCTATATGATAGAGTTTATATTGTTTACTTCTATAATCGGCATGCTGTATTGAAACTGCACATTGAGATGCTATGCCGGCTTAACAGCGTGCATTAAGAATACTATGTCGGCTTGTAAACAAAGTTTCACCGCCACAACTCCCTATCCCCATGACTTTCGCGAGTCTATCCGCATCTTCAAAGCCAGTGTCCTTTAAGAGCCGTCTCACAAAAGTCATATGCTGTCCACCATGCTAATTTTATCCATGGGTCTGCCAAAGCACAAAATTGTTCACAGGCTGGTCCTCACGGCGAAAACAATGTTCTGCAAAGCGGAGGCGGCTTTGTTCTAGTGTCAATCTTGGGGGAACCAACGAGACACCTCCAATATTATTTAGTGTCTGGTTGGAGATGTGTACATTATGCATCACAGATTTGCTGAGGACCTTCAAAGTTTACTGTCAAAATGTTGGTCTTCTTGGAGTAAAAGACCAACACAAGAAGCAGCCTGTTCTAATGAGCTGAGGAGCCGTTGGGCTCCCTCTAGTGATTCTGAGAGTACTCCTAAGTCATCAGCAAAGTCTAGATCAGTTAGGTGCTGGCTTTTCGCGACTTTTGGAGCTAGTAAGCCCATTCTGATTTCCACGGAGCAGTCTCTCAATACGATACCTGATGCGATTTAATAGAAATCTATGGTATAGCTTTGCAGCAATCGAGATCATAAGATTATCCGAAAGAAACCATAGAGCGTTTGCCTTTCTGGGGAACTGGCACCGACTTATTTGTTTTCATTTCTTGTGGGACTCTCATCGTTCTGTACATACTAAGATGGGGTAAATGAGCTCCAAACACTGGTATTTAAACACTTTTGTATAGCGGCTGGCGATAATATGATCACATTTGACGGATTTCTCGGTCTGCAAATCATTTTAAAAGTCTCAACGAAATATTTCATTTACTGTGTCTTCCATCTATTTACAGTGGTGGTTGTGTCGAACAACCTCTACCTGATACATTGTCACTTTATTGCCGTCATTTCAACTAACTAAACTACATTATTTCATTGTATTATTATTATTATTCAGTATTATGTACATAGTTTTGCACATCTTCTCTCATAAGTCTGTAAGGCTAGCTAATTTGTAATTGAATTTATGAACGGGTTCCCCCAATGATTGTTTGAGTATTGGATGTAATGTAGAGAACTGGTATCAGTTGTACCAAGGTTCTCTTGTCATTGTCTCCCAAGAAACAACGTTTACTGTAATCATATAAAGTCGTATACTACATAAAGCAGGTCCAACTCTCCAGAAATTAATGAAATAGTTTATAAAACACTTTACGAAGTAAAGACGAGGTCATACCAGATCTACTTTTCTGGCAACCAACTCATGGAAAGCGTAGTCGTGGACGACCGGCCATAACATATATAGATCAACTTGAAAGGGATACTGAACTTGGGAGAAACGAAATTGCGACAACTATGGAGAATCGGGAAGCCTCGAAGGATCTCATTTCCACTGTCCGAGTTCGCTCGACCTAGTAGTAGTAGTTTATAATTAATGACAAGTGCAGTTCAATTGGTATTCTGAATACTGTATTTTATTATGCAGTTACTTCATGTCTGAATTGATTGTCACTTACTGTATAATGTTATAATTATATCCTTTTGGAATTCCGATAACGTATACGTAACACCGTAGACTAAATATGAAACTATATAATTAATTTATAACTACTGTAAATTTACGTTGTTTGCATTTCTATTAAGGGCAGTGTAGGCCCTATGGGTTGTATTTTCCCTTACAAATTCAAACTTTAGGTACATTTTTCTCAGGATTGGCTTTGGTCGTTTGCTCTGAAAATTTAATACAGTAATTATACCACTCTCTGTAAGACGTGGTAGCAAATAGGTTAATATTTAACGAAAATATAGCGTTTTTTGTGATTTTTTCACATAAATTTATTTTTAAAAAAAACACGGTTTTATGATACGTATAATAGGCTTATATTGCTAAGTTTCGCTGATAAGTGTGCTACTACGTTTGTGGGTGTTGTCTGGCTCCCTTCTCAGTAAATTTCAGCCAATTTCATCCAGCCATTATCGAGAAAAGTGTACCTAAAATTGGAAAATGTCTAAAAAAACGGTTCTGAGAAAAACACATTTAAAGCAATTTTACTATTATATTATATGTTAAAAAAACAATAATTTTCGGGAATGAACGACATTGATAGATATTCAAAAATGTAAGAGTATCAAATAGTTACGAACTTCCACTTCAAAATTAGAAAACAGCGACTGGACTATTTAATGAAATATACCAAATGTGGGTACGGTGTGGTTGGTACAATTTTGTTATATTAGTTTATTCAAAGAGGCGTTACACCGCTTAAGTCCACGGAAATGCTTATAAACATGGAGTCATCTCTAACGTAACTGCCCTCCCTAATCTCCCGGAGTGGTACCATCTTGAGGAGCCCAAAGTGGGGGTTTTTATCTTTTTTTGGTTTTGAGAAACACGACTTCTGTTTTGGGTCTTCCAACTCCGGAGTTACATTTCGTACTATGTCCTTTCGTGCCGTTGAGTCATCGTTCTGATCGTGTATAGTCAACTGCATGGATATAATTTTAATATATGATAATATAAGGTCAGTCAGCTGAAATACTATTATTATATATATATATTATATATATAAAGCTGTAATACTTGTTCGGAAAATATTTTTTTGCGAGAGGCGATTTTCTTTTCAATATTTTTTCAATTGAAAATTTATCAAATTTGTCTGAATGTTTTGTATCTTGCGCGTTTCGGTTAGCTGAAAGTAATTAATTTGAGATATTTCGAATTATACAGAATGATGCTAATAAATCAGTGACTCTTTGACTAAATTAAAATCCTGGTAAACATATTTCTAGTGTACTTAGTACTGCGCGAAGGCCCCGCGAATATGTAAAGTAAAGGTCACCTTTATATCACAGGAGAATGGCCAAGGTAAAAGTGGGTCGTAATCTCCGCGACAGACAATGAGAAATAGAGACAGAAAGTCTCCCTTAGCAGAACCGGTACCGTCGAGACAAACAGCAGCAATTAGTTTGTATCCTCTGCGGGTTGTTGTGAAGCTTGGGCTGCAAAATATTGTGATAAGATTAGTTGTAAATGCATTACAGTACTTTACGATTTATTCTAAAATAATGTAATATACATAAATACATTGGCCCTGGCCATGAATAAGCCATGCTTATAGTGCTCCTAAAACGCAAATAATACCAACATTACAATTACCAACATTACAATTTAAGTTGATGTGGGCCTATATACATTATTTATAGATGTATCTCACATGCAGCCATAATGCCGGTTTTACCCGATTGGGTAAAGTCTTATGGCTGCATCATATATAAGACAATGGCCTTATGGTCACAAAAATGGCCTTATGGTCACATGCAGCCATAAGAAATGACCGGCCTTATGGCTTCATATTTCCCGATAGGGAATTGGAGGAACCATATATCTGGCACAATTGGCTATATAAATTATGATATATTATATATTTAGCTGAAAGTTTTATTTTTTTTAAATGACTTATGGCTGCATGGAAATAATTTACCCTGCAGCCATAAGGCCATTTGCGCCCACTGTGGGCTTATGGCTGCAAATTAAATGATAAAATAAAACATGCAGCCATAAGCAATCAGGTAATAGATGGACTTTATAGCTGGCTGTATGATTTATTTTATCTTTGTTCGTGTCTCTAGATTTTCATGAAAAATTTGACAAAATATTTCTACAATCATATTTCAAACAAATTGAAAGAGAATTGAAATTATGGGTTTCTATGCCAAATTTTTTTTGCATAAGAGGCTTAACCTTTTTAGACAAATAAATGTTAATGTTAAATTAATGACAATGTCATAGGTAGGTGAAAATGGCCTCACGACATATCTTTTATTTCTCGAGTTATAATACTGTAGCTAGCTACAGTAGCTAGCTGTCTTTTCATGTCCATTATGTTGGTTTGTCCATCAAAATGTTAGACGGCATACCAACAATCTAAAATAGAACAACGACGACGTTGTTCTAAAATATTCGCCATTATATGGGATTTCCTGGACGAAATTTTTTGTCTGTCTGAACATCAATACTGACATAACATACAAACAGTTTCATTGCAGCCAATCAATAATGCTAACATCGGAAATGAAATCCGAGACCAGGTAAACCTCATAAGATTTTAACTATGTGGTGCGATATAATATCTTTTAACATACGGATTGACAGACAAACGGAAAGACAGACAGACAGTTGAGATGCCACCAAACATGAAAAATGATATCGAAAATAAGACAGACACCAAGAAAATGGAATCAGGACAATTCAATCCCGGTCAATTCGGTCCCTTTAATTTAGTGTTTTGGGACCTAATTGACCGGATACTGACCGAATTTTCCAGGACCAAATTAAATTAAATTAAGCTATTGATTTAATACGTTTTTATTCTTGAATTTATACACATTAATATTATGCTAACTAAGTATATAAATATTTGTAATTCAATTTTCATATTAAATTGTTTTTGGTCCGAATTATATTTCTATCAAGATACGGACTATTCGGTACCGGACAATTCGGTCCCAGACAATTCGGTCCCAGACAATTCGGTCCCAGAAAATTCGGTCCTAGGAGAATTCGTTCCCTTCGGTCCCAGAAAATTCTGTCCCAGAAAATTCGGTCCTAGGACAATTCGGTCCCGAACAATTCGATACCGGACAATTCGGTCCCAGACAATTCGGTCCCAGAAAACTTGCTTTGTAGGGTGATATATGATATTTTGACAGTCAAACAGTCAAGGTGACATAAAACATGAGAATTGATATTGGAATGAAATCAGAGAACAATAAAAAGCACGTATCGAATTTTTTTGTTTTGCGGTGTGTTAAAATATATTTTGACTGACATATTGACAGATAAACGGACAGACGTACAAACTGTAAAATTGCTGCCAAACATTGAAACTGATACCGCAAATGAATTCAGAGTCCAAAAACAGATATTCCCATGATTTAAGCTTTATAGGGTGTCATATTGTATTTTGACAGACAGATTGACAGACAAACGGACAGACTTACAAACTGTAAAATTGCGGCCAAACATTGAAACTGATACCGTAAATGAAGTCAGAGTCCAAGAAAACTGACATTCCCGGGATGTTAGCTTTGTATGGTGTCATATTGTATTTTGACAGACAGATTGACAGACAAACGAACAGACAACAAACTGATCAATTGCTGCCAAACATGGAAACTGATACCGTAAATGAAGTCAGAGTCCAAGAAAACAGACATTCCCGGGATGTTAGCTTTGTATGGTGTCATATTGTATTTTGACAGACAGATTGACAGACAAACGGACAGACTTACAAACTGTAAAATTGCTGCCAAACATGGAAACTGATACCGTAAATGAAGTCAGAGTCCAAGAAAGCAGACATTCACAGGATTTTAGAATTTGCAGGGTGTCATATTGTATTTTGATAGACAGTTCGACTGATAAACGGACAGACAAACACACTGTTCAATTGCTGCCAAACATGAAATCTGATACACTAAATTAAGTCAGAGTCCAAGAAAACAGACATTCCCGGGATGTTAGCTTTGTATGGTGTCATATTGTATTTTGACAGACAGATTGACTGACAAACGGACAGACATACAAACTGTACAATACTGCCAAACATGACAACTGATACAGTAAATCAATTCATAGTCCAAGAAAACAGACATTCCCGATATTTTAGCTTTGTATGGTGTGATATTGTATTTTGACAGACAGATTGACTGACAAACGGACAGACATAATAAACTGTTCAATTGCTGCCAAACATGAAAACTGATACAGTAAATGAAGTCAGAGTCCAAGAAAACAGACATTCCCGGGATTTTAGCTTTGTATGGTGTCATATTGTATTTTGACAGACACATCGACTGACAAACGGACAGACATACAAACTGTTTCAATTGCTGCCAAACATGAAAACTGATACAGTAAATGAAGTCAGAGTCCAAGAAAACAGACATTCCCGGGATTTTAGCTTTGTATGGTGTCATATTGTCTTTTGACAGACACATTGACTGACAAACGGACAGACATACAAACTGTTCAATTGCTGCCAAACATGAAAACTGATACAGTAAATGAAGTCAGAGTCCAAGAAAACAGACATTCCCGGGATTTTAGCTTTGTTGGTGTCATATTGTATTTTGACAGACACACTGACTGACAAACGGACAGACATACAAACTGTTCAATTGCTGCCAAACATGAAAACTGATACAGTAAATGAAGTCAGAGTCCAAGAAAACAGACATTCCCGGGATTTTAGCTTTGTATGGTGTCATATTGTATTTTGACAGACACATTGACTGACAAACGGACAGACATACAGACTGTTCAATTGCTGCCAAACATGAAAACTGATACAGTAAATGAAGTCAGAGTCCAAGAAAACAGATATTCCCGGGATTTTAGCTTTGTAAGATGTCATATTGTATTTTGACAGACACATTGACTGACAAACGGACAGACATACAAACTGTTCAATTGCTGCCAAACATGAAAACTGATACAGTAAATGAAGTCAGAGTCCAAGAAAACAGACATTCCCGGGATTTTAGCTTTGTATGGTGTCATATTGTATTTTGACAGACACATTGACTGACAAACGGACAGACATACAAACTGTTCAATTGCTGCCAAACATGAAAACTGATACAGTAAATGAAGTCAGAGTCCAAGAAAACAGTCATTCCCGGGATTTTAGCTTTGTATGGTGTCATATTGTATTTTGACAGACACATTGACTGACAAACGGACAGACATACAAACGGTTCAATTGCTGCCAAACATGAAAACTGATACAGTAAATGAAGTCAGAGTCCAAGAAAACAGACATACCCGGGATTTTAGCTTTGTATGGTGTCATATTGTATTTTGACAGACACATTTAATGACAAACGGACAGACATACAAATTGTTCAATTGCTGCCAAACATGAAAACTGATACAGTAAATGACGTCAGAGTCCAAGAAAACAGACATTCCAGGGATTTTAGCTTTGTATGGTGTCATATTGTATTTTCACAGATAGATTGACTGACAAGCGGACAGACATACAAACTGTACAATGCTGCCAAACATGAAAACTGACACGGTAAATGAAGTCAAAGTCCAAGAAAACAGACATTCTCAGGATTTTAGAATTTGAAAGGTGTCATATTGTATTTTGACAGACACATCGACTGACAAACGGTCAGACATACAAACTGTTCAATTGCTGCCAAACATGACAACTGAAACAGTAAATGAATTCAGAGTCCAAGAAAACAGACATTCCCGGGATTTTAGCTTTGTATGGTGTCATATTGTATTTTGACAGACAGATTGACTGACAAACGGACAGTCATAATAAACTGTACAATGCTGCCAAACATGAAAACTGATACGGTAAATGAAGTCAGAGTCCAAGAAAACAGACATTCTCAGGATTTTAGAATTTGAAGGGTGTCATATTGTATTTTGACAGACACATCGACTGACAAACGGACAGACATACAAACTGTTCAATTGCTGCCAAACATGACAACTGAAACAGTAAATGAATTCAGAGTCCAAGAAAACAGACATTCCCGGGATTTTAGCTTTGTATGGTGTCATATTGTATTTTGACAGACAGATTGACTGACAAACGGACAGTCATAATAAACTGTACAATGCTGCCAAACATGAAAACTGATACGGTAAATGAAGTCAGAGTCCAAGAAAACAGACATTCTCAGGATTTTAGCATTTGTAGGGTGTCATATTGTATTTTGACAGACAGATCGACTGACAAACGGACAGACATACAAACTGTACAAATGCTGCCAAACATGAAAACTGATACGGTAAATGAAGTCAGAGTGCAAGAAAACAGACATTCCCCGGATTTTAGCTTTGTAGGGTGTCATATTGTATTTTGACGGACAGATCGACTGACAAACGGACACGCGTATACAAACTGTACAAATTCTGCCAAACTTGAAAACTGATACGGTACATGAAGTCGGAATTTAAGAAAACAGACATTCCCAAGATTTAAGCTTTATAGGGTGTCATATTGTATTTTGACAGACAGATCGGCTGCACTAATTATATCAAATATATTAAGAAAGATGTGTCGGCTTGTCGATAAAATTGCTCCACCTCAACTCCCTATCACCCATGATATTTGCTAGATCATCCGCATCTTCAAGTCCAGTGTTCTTTAAAATGCGTCTCAAGAAAGTCATGGGCTTACCACCATACATAGTCGTTCCATGAGGCCGCCAAAGCACAAGATTATGCACAGGCTGGTCCACACGGTGAAAGCAATGTCCTACAAGGCGGTGGCAGCTCAGTTCAAGTAAAAGCTTTCGGAGACTAATGAAACACTTCCGATGTTGTTCACAGTCTGGTTATGGAGATGTGTTCGTTCTTCTTGACACAATGACCCCGGCGTAGCATTATTGTGAATGTGCCATCCAGAGGTTTTGTATACTCTGCAGTCAGTCAGAGACCAGCATGGACTCGCATCTAAGAAGGCTGTCTCTACTGCTGCCCTAAATAAACTCTAAAAGGTTCACGTGTGATATCAACAATTTGTACATTTGCAACAATATTATGCGAACTTTTCAGAGTTCTGGTGTTTTACTCGTAACGCAGTAAAGTACCGTATTGCAGCGTTGCGGCCTATAGGACGAACGTACTTATACTTCTATAACTAACTATCACTAACTTAGTAATAATAATCTCTTAAACACGTCTGTATTCTTCTGCATAGCTTCATAGCAACTATTATATGCTAATTTTATAATTGTTTACCGTAACTTTGTTGTAATAACTGCAATTAATTAGTGATACAAATTAAATTGGATATGAATTACATCAATATTCCGAATTATTCCAATATCAAGTAATGAAAACTTTAAAAAAATCGGAATCACTCGAACTTTTCTAAGAATTATCTATTTAGATAAACAAACAAGCCCACACTACAATACAACTCTTTTCTGGAATACAGTTTAAATAAAACGTGCAGCCATAAGCACTAGAACTTTCAATACAGTTGCATGCATTATTATAAATAATATTAGGTTTATTTTAAGTCTTATTATACTGTTATACGGTTACATATCATATTTCAACCTTAATTCAAGTGTCTCATTCTATTTAGATAAACCAGCCATTACATGTAAACTCACGTCTGAGTTAAAGTTTAAATAAAACATGCAGCCTTAAGCAATGGAGCTCTCTTATGGTTGCATGTTATATAATAATAATTATTATTATGTTTTTTTTATGTCATATTTTGGTCAATTAATAAATACAATATTATAAATGGTTAAATTAGTTAGTTAGTTGAATTATTGAAATGATTTAATCCCTTGAAAATATAAAAGAAATGAAAGTACAATAATTTTTAGTTACTAATTCTATCAAAGAGTCTGTTTAATTAATAACTGCAATGAATTGGTTTTATGGCTGCATGTTTTATATAATCTATAGTTAATTTTGAGAAAAGACAGGCGCCGCATTCTTAGTTCTCACTAACCACAGGTTGTCGGGCTAGATAGCACAAACTTCACACTAAATATTAGTACAGAGAGACACAAGATCGACAAATGAGACGGTTGTAGTACCATAATGATACTGATCCTGATACCATAAATGATGTCAGAGTCCAAAAAATAGACATTCTCAAGATTTTAGCATTTGTAGGGTGTCATATTGTATTTTGACAGACAGAACGACTGACAAACGGACAGACATACAAAGTTTAGAAACGCTGCCAAATATGAAAACTGATACCGTAATTGAAGTCAGAATCCAAAAAAACATACATTCCCAAGATTTAAGATTTGTAGGGTGTCATATTGTATTTTGACAGACAGATCGACTGACAAACAGACAGAGGTATACAAACTGTAAAAATGCTTCCAAACATGAAAACTGCTACCGTAAATTAAGTCAGAATCCAAGAAAGCAGAATTTCCCAGGATTTTAGCTTTGTAGGGTGTCATATTGTATTTTGACAGACAGATCGACTGACAAACGGACAGACATAAAACTTTACAAATGCTGCCAAACATGAAAATTGATACCGTAAATAAAATATGAACTCTAGCTTTATAGCAACCATTATATGCTAAGTGTATGATTGTTTACCGAAACTTTGTTGTAATAACAGCAATTAATTAGTGATACAAATTAAATTGGATATTAATTACATCAATATTCCTAGTTATTCCAATAGCAAAATGAAAACTTTAATAAAATCGAAATTACTCGAACTTTTCCGAGAATAATATCTATTTAGATAAACCAGCCCCCACGAACTACATTACAAACTCTAGACTGGAATATAGTTTAATAAAATGTGCATGGAACTTGAAATAAGCACTGGAAATTTCAATGCATTGCGTTGCATGTCTTATTTTAAATAATATTCGGTTTATTTTAAGTCTAATTACACTGTTATACGGCTGTATATCATATTTCAACCTTAATTCAAGTGCCTCAATCTATTTAGATATACCACCCATTGCATGTAGACTCATGTATGAGATGAAGTTTAAATAAAACATGCAGCCATAAGCAATGGAGCTGTCTTATGGTTGCATGTCATATTAGTGGATCCAACGATCATCTGCACTACAGAACGGCTTCTCAAAAAAAAAACATAATTCGAAACTCGTATGGTGGAGGCCGACCAAAACAGAAAGTACAATACTTGTTTGCAGTGACTTATATTCATTCCTACAGCACGTGCGTAATACGTAATCCGTGTATTAGCTACTGGGTTTGGATGAAAACAACTCAAATAAGCAATCGGTTTCCAATACAATAATCTGCTTGACCTTTGATAAGTAATGTGATCCGCTAAACCACACAACTTTAATTAGCAATAATGGGATTTCCAGCTTGACTAAGTAATTATAATTTAGCTATCAGTACATCCGTTATTAGGAACCGAATCGTTGCTGACTGACTGACTAACTGACTAACTGAAATGTGGGGCTATTTTACCTATTTGGGGCGGTAAAAAAGTATATTTGGTGCGAAAACTCCTGTATTCTGGGATATAATAACTTGTGGTCGAAATTTAATTATGTAAGACTGATCGAAAACAGTTTATATGCCACTAAAAATGAAGTCTGATAACGATAAAACACAGATGCCCAAGATTTTAGCTTTGTATGGTGAAATATTCTATTTTGACAGACACATAGGCAGGCAAACGGACAGACATACAGACAGTCTAGATACCACCAAACATGAAAACCGTAATCGGGAATGAAATCACAGACTAGGAAAACTCCATGCCATAGGTTTTTGCTATGGGTTGAGAGATACAGTACTACAGTATATTATGTAAAACAGATCAACAGACAAACGGTCAGAAAGTCAGAATTAATATGTTAAAATTAAAATAAATCTGAATTTTCTCGAATTATTCGAGAAATATCTACTTAGTTCAATGTTCAACCAACCATTACCTACAAACTCGCTTCAAAAGTAAAGTTTAAATAAAACATGCAGCCTTAAGCACTGGGACTGTATTAGGGTTGCATGTCTTATTTCATAACTAATGTGGACTGCGCACATGTCGCACTGCGGTATAAAGCTGGAAAATATTTTGTGCGAAATAGTTTGTGCGAAATTAATTCCATACAATTATTACAAATAAATAAAATAATATTATATATGTATTTTAAAAGCCATATTTCTTTAATTAAAACATTATGAAATATTATTTTATCAATTTAAAATATGAATAAAAAGAAAAATACAATAATTGTTGTATCTAGTAATAATGCACAATTTTATAAATTTTTCTTTATAATGATTCGTTATATGGCTGCCTATTAAATTTCAACATTATTCGGTATATTTAGTAGGAAAGGTTTATAAAGAATAATGCTAAAACTTCAATTACCTCAAACCTTCCAATACACCAAAACTCAATCTGAAATATAGTTTAAATAAATCATGCACCATAAGCAGTTGATATGTCTTATGGTTGCATGTCATATTATTATAACTATTATTATGTTTTTTTTTAAGTTATATTTTGGATAATTAATACAATATCATTAATTATTTCATGAATTTAAAACTTAAAAGAAACGAAAATGCAATATAATTATAGCAAATAAACTAACAAATGTTTAGCAAAGATACAGTTTTATGGAATTTAGGAAGTTGATTTATATTTTATGCATATTTTATCTCAAACTTATATGAATTTTGTTAATTTTGAAAATTACTATTCTAAATAATTATTTTTTGTCCAACTTTTTATCCGTATATTCGAGGGATTGTAAAAGCATATTTTTTCAGAGGCCAAAGCAAAGGACAAGGGAACAATGCTGGAATAAATGAAGAAATAGAATACAGCTCAAGTTGCAGATGATAATATTTAGCTTATTAATATTAAAAATTTTTAAAAGCGTGAGGGCATTCATTATTTTATAACAACAGCTATAATTTTAGGTCTAGTTAGTGGTAGTTGTAGTCTGCAATTAATAGCGTAAATTGATATAAATGTTACAATATTAATGTGATTAATTTATTATTTAGCATTTTTAGTTGTGATACTTTAATGTAAGGTATCAAAATTTCATACTTCGTTTCTTATTGAACAAAGCTCGCTCTCTCTCGTTTGGTACTATGATCAGCGGTCATAACTCTAAATCGTGATATTTGGACATAATGATGTTTACTAGTTAGTAAAAACAATTTTAATTCATTAAATGTTGTGATAGGGTGTAGTCCGTTAGGCAAAAACGTGAAATTGATGTTTCATTAAAAATGGAAATGTTTTATCTTAGTAACAGTCCTATAAACAAACCAAAAATATATATAAAGTTATATAGATATACATAACTAATTAAATATTCTTATATCATCAAAATGTGTTGTGCATCCATATGACCAGTCCTACCAAGGATTTCCCGATTTGGCTAAAGTGTAGAAATTGCTGGAATTATATAGAATATGATTATACATTTTATAATACTATATAATATGCAACCATAAGATCGCTAAATTCTACATAAAAGTTATATATATTTTGTTTGATCTTTCAAAATGACTTATGGCCACAATCATTAGATATATATATATATCCAACACACAACCTTAGGGCCACTTATGGATGTAAGTCGGTGGCCTTATGGTTCTATTCAATATCCAACAGTGGCCCTATGGTCGGAAAGGTGGCCCTATGGTTTAACCGTGCCATAGGGCCACAGTGGCCCTATGGTATGAAGTAGTTGTAAGGCGTTAGAAGGTCCTTTGGACGTTAGGTGTTGCGTCTTTAGGTCCTATGAGTGGTTGTTATTAACCCCTGCGCTGTTAGGTTCTGTCATAATACAGTAGTTTTATTTCTATTTAAAGCTGATTATCTTCTAAAATGCAATAAGCCTTCTATTAGGTGAGCGTTTTATTCAGTGAGTGTACTATTCAGCGAGTGTTCTATTCAGTGAGTGTTACATTCAGTAAGCGTTCTATTCATTTAAACGTTCTATTCAGTGAGTGTTCTATTCAGTGAGCGTTCTATTCAGTGAGTGTTCTATTCAGTAAACGTTATATTCAGTGAACGTTCTATTCAGTAAGCATTCTATTCAGTGGACGTTCTATTCAGTGAGTGTTCTATTCAGTAAGCATTATATTCAGTGAACGTTCTATTCAGTGAGTGTTCTATTCAGTGAGCGTTCTATTCAGTGAGTGTTCTATTCAGTAAGCATTCTATTCAGTGAGTGTTCTATTCAGTAAGCATTCTATTCAGTGAACGTTCTATTCAGTGAGTGTTACATTCAGTAAGCGTTCTATTCATTTAAACATTCTATTCAGTGAGTGTTCTATTCAGTAAGCATTCTATTCAGTGAACGTTCTATTCAGTGAGTGTTCTATTCAGTGAGCGTTCTAATCAGTGAGCATTCTACTCAGTGAGGGTTATATTCTGTGAACGTTCAATTCAATGATCGTTCTATTCAGTGAACGTTATATTCTGTGAACGTTCAATTCAGTAAGCATTATATTCAGTGAACGTTCTATTCAGTGAGTGTTCTATTTAGTAAGTGTTCTATTCATTTAAACGTTCTATTCAGTGATTGTTCTATTCAGTGAGCGTTCTATTCAGTGAGTGTTCTATTCAGTAAACGTTATATTCAGTGAACGTTCTATTCAGTGAGCGTTCTATTCAGTGAGCGTTCTATTCAGTGAGTGTTACATTCAGTAACCGTTCTATTCATTTAAACGTTATATTCAGTGAGTGTTCTATTCAGTGAGTGTTCTATTCAGTGAGTGTTCTATTCAGTGAGTGTTCTATTCAGTGAGTGTTCTATTCAGTAAACGTTATATTCAGTGAGCGTTCTATTCAGTGAACGTTCTATTCAGTGAGTGTTACATTCAGTAAGCGTTCTATTCATTTAAACGTTCTATTCAGTGAGCGTTCTATTCAGTGAGTGTTCTATTCAGTAAACGTTATATTCAGTGAACGTTCTATTCAGTGAGTGTTCTATTCAGTAAGCATTCTATTCAGTGGACGTTCTATTCAGTGAGTGTTCTATTCAGTAAGCATTCTATTCAGTGAACGTTCTATTCAGTGAGTGTTCTATTCAGTGAGCGTTGTATTCAGTGAGTGTTCTATTCAGTAAGCATTCTATTCAGTGAACGTTCTATTCAGTGAGTGTTACATTCAGTAAGCGTTCTATTCATTTAAACATTCTATTCAGTGAGTGTTCTATTCAGTGAGTGTTCTATTCAGTAAACGTTATATTCAGTGAACGTTCTATTCAGTGAGTGTTCTATTCAGTAAGCATTCTATTCAGTGAACGTTCTATTCAGTGAGTGTTCTATTCAGTGAGCGTTCTAATCAGTGAGCGTTCTATTCAGTGAGGGTTATATTCTGTGAGCGTTATATTCCGTGAGCGTTCTATTCAGTGAGTGTTCTATTCAGTGAGCGTTCTATTCAGTGAGTGTTCTATTCAGTGAGTGTTCTATTCAGTGAGTGTTCTATTCAGTGAGCTTTCTATTCAGTGAGCGTTCTATTCAGTGAGTGTTATATTCAGTGAACGTTGTATTCAGTGAGCGTTCTATTCAGTGAGTGTTCTATTCAGTGAACGTTCTATTCCGTGAGCGTTCTATTCAGTGAGTGTTCTATTCAGTGAGCTTTCTATTCAGTGAGCGTTATATTCCGTGAGCGTTCTATTCAGTGAGTGTTCTATTCAGTGAGCGTTCTATTCAGTGAGTGTTCTATTCAGTGAGTGTTCTATTCAGTGAGTGTTCTATTCAGTGAGCTTTCTATTCAGTGAGCGTTCTATTCAGTGAGTGTTATATTCAGTGAACGTTCTATTCAGTGAGCGTTCTATTCTGTGAGCTTTCTATTAAGTGAACGTTCTATTCCGTGAGCGTTCTATTCAGTGAGTGTTCTATTCAGTGAGTGTTCTATTCAGCGAGCTTTCTATTCAGTGAGCGTTCTATTCAGTGAGTGTTATATTCAGTGAACGTTCTATTCAGTGAGCGTTCTATTCAGTGAGTGTTCTATTCAGTGAGCTTTCTATTCAGTGAGCGTTCTATTCAGTGTGCGTTCTATTCAGTGAGTGTTCTATTCAGGGAGTGTTCAATTCAGTGAGTGTTCTATTCAGTGAGTGTTCTATTCAGTGAGCGTTCTATTCAGTGTGCGTTCTATTCAGTGAGTGTTCTATTCAGTGAACGTTCTATTCCGTGAGCGTTCTATTCAGTAGGTGTTCTATTCAGTGAGCTTTCTATTCAGTGAGCGTTATATTCCGTGAGCGTTCTATTCAGTGAGTGTTCTATTCAGTGAGCGTTCTATTCAGTGAGTGTTCTATTCAGTGAGTGTTCTATTCAGTGAGCTTTCTATTCAGTGAGCGTTCTATTCAGTGAGTGTTATATTCAGTGAACGTTCTATTCAGTGAGCGTTCTATTCAGTGAGTGTTCTATTCAGTGAACGTTCTATTCCGTGGGCGTTCTATTCAGTGAGTGTTCTATTCAGTGAGCTTTCTATTCAGTGAGCGTTATATTCCGTGAGCGTTCTATTCAGTGAGTGTTCTATTCAGTGAGCGTTCTATTCAGTGAGTGTTCTATTCAGTGAGTGTTCTATTCAGTGAGTGTTCTATTCAGTGAGCTTTCTATTCAGTGAGCGTTCTATTCAGTGAGTGTTATATTCAGTGAACGTTGTATTCAGTGAGCGTTCTATTCAGTGAGTGTTCTATTCAGTGAACGTTCTATTCCGTGAGCGTTCTATTCAGTGAGTGTTCTATTCAGTGAGCTTTCTATTCAGTGAGCGTTATATTCCGTGAGCGTTCTATTCAGTGAGTGTTCTATTCAGTGAGCGTTCTATTCAGTGAGTGTTCTATTCAGTGAGTGTTCTATTCAGTGAGTGTTCTATTCAGTGAGCTTTCTATTCAGTGAGCGTTCTATTCAGTGAGTGTTATATTCAGTGAACGTTCTATTCAGTGAGCGTTCTGTTCTATTCTGTGAGCTTTCTATTAAGTGAACGTTCTATTCCGTGAGCGTTCTATTCAGTGAGTGTTCTATTCAGTGAGTGTTCTATTCAGTGAGCTTTCTATTCAGTGAGCGTTCTATTCAGTGAGTGTTATATTCAGTGAACGTTCTATTCAGTGAGCGTTCTATTCAGTGAGTGTTCTATTCAGTGAACGTTCTATTCCGTGGGCGTTCTATTCAGTGAGTGTTCTATTCAGTGAGCTTTCTATTCAGTGAGCGTTATATTCCGTGAGCGTTCTATTCAGTGAGTGTTCTATTCAGTGAGCGTTCTATTCAGTGAGTGTTCTATTCAGTGAGTGTTCTATTCAGTGAGTGTTCTATTCAGTGAGCTTTCTATTCAGTGAGCGTTCTATTCAGTGAGTGTTATATTCAGTGAACGTTGTATTCAGTGAGCGTTCTATTCAGTGAGTGTTCTATTCAGTGAACGTTCTATTCCGTGAGCGTTCTATTCAGTGAGTGTTCTATTCAGTGAGCTTTCTATTCAGTGAGCGTTATATTCCGTGAGCGTTCTATTCAGTGAGTGTTCTATTCAGTGAGCGTTCTATTCAGTGAGTGTTCTATTCAGTGAGTGTTCTATTCAGTGAGTGTTCTATTCAGTGAGCTTTCTATTCAGTGAGCGTTCTATTCAGTGAGTGTTATATTCAGTGAACGTTCTATTCAGTGAGCGTTCTATTCTGTGAGCTTTCTATTAAGTGAACGTTCTATTCCGTGAGCGTTCTATTCAGTGAGTGTTCTATTCAGTGAGTGTTCTATTCAGCGAGCTTTCTATTCAGTGAGCGTTCTATTCAGTGAGTGTTATATTCAGTGAACGTTCTATTCAGTGAGCGTTCTATTCAGTGAGTGTTCTATTCAGTGAGCTTTCTATTCAGTGAGCGTTCTATTCAGTGTGCGTTCTATTCAGTGAGTGTTCTATTCAGGGAGTGTTCAATTCAGTGAGTGTTCTATTCAGTGAGTGTTCTATTCAGTGAGCGTTCTATTCAGTGTGCGTTCTATTCAGTGAGTGTTCTATTCAGTGAGTGTTCTATTCAGTGAATGTTCTATTCAGTGAGTGTTCTATTCAGTGAGCGTTCTATTCAGTGAACGTTATATTCAGTAAGCATCCTATTTAGTGAGTGTTCTATTCAGTGAGCGTTCTTTTCAGTGAACGTTCTATTCAGTGAGTGTTCTATTGAGTGAGCGTTCCACGCAATGAACGTTCTATTCAGTGAGTGTTCTATTCAGTAAGCATTCTATTTAGTGAGCGTTCTATTCAGTGAGTGTTCTATTGAGTGAGCGTTCCACGCAATGAACGTTCTATTCAGTGAGCGTTCTATTCAGTGAGCATTATACTCAGTAAGCATTCTATTTAATGCGCGTTCTATTCAGTGAGTGTTCTATTGAGTGAGGGTTCCACGCAATGAACGTTCTATTCAGTGAGCGTTCTATTCAGTGAGCATTATACTCAGAGAGCGTTATATTCCGTATACATTCTATTCAGTGAGCGGAATAAAAAAACTATTAGAAAGTAGCATAAATGTAGAATTTAAATTAAAAAAATACAGCACGCCGTTTATACAATTCAATAATAATTAATTCATTTGTTCTAGTCCCTCTGGTGTATAAAAAAATCAATAGACTTTAACTCTAAAGGTAAAATCTATATATCTGTTATAATAAAGATCCGTCAAAACCATAGGGCCACTATTTTTTATGTCATGGTTTTATGTAATAAAAACGTAATAATACGGTATTTGACTGCAAGCACAAAGAGGATCATCTGCATTAAAGATATCAAATAGCTCCAATAAAAATTTCGTAACCAAAATTTAATTACAAAGTTTTTAAATCACACTAACTAATTTTTCAACTTTGTCTCAGATAACCAACCATCTTGGTTCAAATACCTACAAGTTAGTCATGGAATCAAAGATATATAAAATTATATATTAAAATATACATAAGTTTTGAAATGAATAAAAACGGTGTAGAAAAGTCTAACAAAGCATTTTCGGAAAAGATCTGAGTTCTAGAATGTGTTTTTGATGTGTAAATTACACAAAAATTACCAGAAAATTTAGGTGGCCCTGTGGTCGTTTTGTGTTATGTACTTTTCCTATAGAAATGTATTGCAAATGAATATCCAACAAGATATATATAATAGTCATTATATTGGAGCCGTGTAATTTTTTGCATCGGATTTTTCTAACAATTAATAGATATTATTATTAACATGCTTATCTTGTTCTATTATTATTCGATAGTTAATGTACTAGTTTATATCTTAATTATTAAGGAGTGGCCCTATGGCCCCCAGTTGGAGTTATATATATATATACACCATGACCCGTAATATAGTGTCATTTTCTGATGACACGGAACCCCCCCCCCCCCCCCCCCAGATTTTTCTACAAATCTTTATCATATTGCTTGAAATTTGAAACACAACTAGTTCAACTCACCGTCGTTGTTACCATGAAGCCGGAATTTTCGAATTTGCCATTAAAATTGTTTATAAGCGTTTTAAAAAAGTGTCTTTTGCGAAATCGCACCCTCCGTATCATGGCCATTCTTCAGATTAGTCGTAATTTTTTCATATCAATAGAAAGCTTGCGTTGCAAGGATTCCAAATATGTAACCTGAATTTCATTGAGAAACAGCAGAGAAATAGGCGTTCAAAGATTGCAAGAATTATCGTTCCCTGTAGGCCATTTATTCTATTTAATAAATACACAAAATTCTAGAACGTGTTATTTATTTTATGAGTTGGTAGGCAACAGCGGTAATTCTATCCAATATATCTATTGCGTAGCTATTCATACATAAACTAAATGTTCCAGAACATTGTTAATTTATTAAATAGAGTAAATGGCATCTAGCGAACGATAATTTTTACAATCTTTGAACGCCTATATCTCAGCTGTTTCTCAACGAAATTCAGATATTGTTACACATTTGAAATCCTTGCAACGCAAGCTTTTTAATGATATGAAAAACGACTAATCTGAAGAATAGCCACGATACGGAGGGTGTGATTTCGCAAAAGACACTTTTTTAAAACGCTTATTAAAAAAAATTAAAGGCGAAGTCGAAAATTCCGGCTTCATTGTAACAACCACGGTGAGTTGAACTAGTTGTGTTTCAAATTTCAAGCAATATGATACAGATTTGTAGCAAAATCTGGGGGGGGGGGGGGGGTGGTCCGTGACATCAGAAAATGACACTATATATTACGGTTCATGGTGTAATATAGATAAATTTATTTATACATTATGTAAAAACAATAACAAATACACCAAAATATGTGTATATACAGTAAGGTATTGTCCAACATAACATACAGTATATAGGATTACCACTTTTTTAATCTTTATTTTATGAATAAGGGAATACAACACCACCACATTACGCGGTGAGGCTTATAAAAATCAATTCGTGATGGGGGTGGGGGAGCTGGGCGCATATCGGCAAATTAATTTATCGTCTCAATGTAAATTAAGGGAAATGATCACTATTAATCTAACCAAATCAATAAACGAAAGTCAATAGAACAGGTTACAGTTCATGCCCATGAACTTATAAACACGTAGGCCTGCATTGTACCTCTGTACATATCCCACCTGTACAACGTTATTTTCTCTCCCTCGGCGGCCATCCCCTGTTTCTCTTCGATGTTCTCTATCTTCCAGAGGAATGCTGTACCGAATTGGGTGGCTTGTTGATTGAGTTTCTTCTCAACAGCGTTGAGACGATCCATTATTTTACGAAGATCCGATCGGCGATCGCGAAGCTCAAAGTTCATCCCCACTGGTTTAACTACTCCTAGGAATCAGAAAATAGAAGATTCTATTTTTCTTCATATTATTAAAAATACATTATTGATATTACTGAATTTAGGTGTTGTGTAGATGTACACTAGGTATAAAGTATTTATAGTTATTGATATATAAATAATTTTGTTAGAAATAAATTTAGTTTGATGATTGAACTTACAGTTGAGGCATTTCAGGCCTTTGATAGATAGAGTGAAGAATAATTATAAAGTGGCTGACCATATTGCTATAAATAAAAAGATATCACAGTACAAAAAATTGTGCTCGAAACAAAATTGGACATTAGTAAAGATACTGAAGTTAACGAGGACTCAGGTGGGTGTCTTCACGGTAGGCGGCTAGGTCTTTGAGTGTTGCTGCGGCCGGATACGGAGTGGGGGTGATACAGTTCCACTGATAAAGGGATCTGTATTTACTGGTGCTGTAGGGGACGGGTGTTCCTGACCTGGACTCTGGGGAAAACTAGCTTCTTGTCTTTCCCTCCATGTATAATATAATATGACATCGGTAATAAACAGTAATCAGTGCGGTAATAGATTAAGGACTGAGCCCAGTGTGATTGCACAAAGAACTCCGGGTCAATGATGTAACAGTAACACTGTCAGTAATACAACTACCATAAAATCTAATGCGGCCTCTCAGCATATGAGATGCCACAACACAGAACTATAGATTGTGGTTACATTGGTAGATCCTACAGTTAGAGGGGGAGAGAAGGCTAATAGGTTCTGTCCTGACCAATCAGTGTCAGGACAGGTGTTTTGCTATTGGTTGACGGCCAGTAGAGTAATCGGTTTATTTGTCTTTAATTAATCTCTCTCTCTCTCTCTATTGGCGGCAGCATAATATTAGGATGTTGTCGCTTTGTAGGTACAGTATGTAATTACAATGCACTCTACCAATAAATATAGTAAACACAATAGCTCTACTGTAATATGTAGTAGATTGCGCAGTCATGTGACTTGGCTAATAACTGTTTGAGGTGACATATTGGTTTTGTAGGTGACGTAGTGCTCTCAGGGGTCGCTCCCGTGACAGTAGTGGGAATCTAACTCGTAGCCAGTGCTGTTCAACTAGTTAAAATTCAACTAGTTAATTAAGTTGTCATTTGATGTTATTTAGTTAAAGTGGTTTTATTTAACTTGTCACTGCAAATTTAGCGCCCATGTGAAGAATACCAGGATTTTACTTTTCGGTCGACATTTTATTGGAATTTTACATATGAAGATGTTTTATTTTTTTAAATTTATCTTTATTAAGTGTTTTATAGCTCTAGTTTCTGTCTTATATCCTGTATATATACTAATTAGTTTATTGTTTTGGTTAGATTCAGGCATTCAGCCCTTCTGTAACCTGTGTTTTTGGTGAAAACCTGGTATTCTTCACAAGGGGGTAAATGCAAAGCGAAATATAACGGCAGAAAGTCTGGTATTCTTCACATACAGTAGAGGTAAACTAGAAAGCAGAAAGTCTGGTATACTTCATATGAGCCAAATGTAATTAGTTAACGTTTTTTTAAATAGATCACTTTCAACTAATATCTAACTAAATTCCGAAAGCAGGACCCCTCTGAGCCATGGATTCAGCAGACTAAACAAGTTTCAAATTTGTATTTTCCACTCACAGTGCAAGAATGCAAAATTCATCTCCCTAACTGCTGTTAATTTAACTAGTGCTAATTGACTAATCAGGAGGGCAGGGTGCAGCAATGCAGAAAGCCGTAGTACGTATGTACAACTGTATAATCAGGATGGATATAATAAACATAACATAACCAAGATAGCTACGCCATCTAGCGGGCCAAAGGCGTAGGGCTTATGATGATACTACACATACCCCTCTTTAGGTGGGGTGGGGTTGGCGTTAGCGCCTCAAAACAAATAGTTTATAAACAATTTATTGCTGAGGAACGGGTTACTCTAGTTTGTTATACTCGCTGTTCGAGTAACGTAAGGGCGGTTTTATTATTCTCCCCGACCTAGTCTGGATCGGAGGGGTAACCGGTTGTGGGGCTGGCTGTGGCCATTTCAGCCCATGTTGGCTGTGGTAGGGCCGGTGTCGGAGGTGCCACTGGCTGCCTCGGTGTCTCTGGTTGATGGGGGTCGCCCTGTGGTTAGGTCGGGGTGGCGCACCCCGTAGTGAAGTGGCGCTGCCGGAGTAGAATGCGGTTCCGGCGGAGTACGCGGCCACTGGTCTGTCGGACCAGGTAGTCATGGTTGGGGAGGCCCTCGGCGATGGTTCCCTGGCCGTGGCCAGTCCAGCGTTTGGTTGTCGGGTCCTGGATGAGGACTGGTGTCCCAACCGGCATAGCCTTAAGTCTGCGGGCGTGGCGGTCGTAATTTGCAGCGAGCAGGTTTTGATTGGTCGCGGATGTGGCGTCGAGCTCTGTGAAGGTCTTTTGCCACTTGGGATCAAACGCGGTGAAGTGGACGGGTAGGGCCTCCCTGACGTTGCGGCCGTATAAAAGTTCTGCCGGGGAGCGGCCGCCGTAACGCGCGGTGTTGCGGAAGGCGAGGATGCCCTTCGCGATCTCGTCGGAGTTGTGGCGTGCCCCGTGGACCAACTTCTTTAGTGCTTTGACGGCCGCATCGGCGCAGCCGTTGGTGCGCGGTAGGTAGGGTGTAGAGGGCTCCAGTCGGACACCCTAGTCGGACAGGAATGACCGGACGGCGTCGGACACCAGCTGGGGCCCGTTGTCTGGACAGATAACGGTCGGTACCGCAGTGGCCAAGAAGAGGCGGCAGAGGCAGTCGATTATTACTGGGGAGGTTGAGTTCTGGCCGAGTTTATAAAGGGTGGGCCAGCCGGTGAATTCGTCGGTCACAACGAGGTTGTTGGTGCCGTCTAGGACAAATATGTCGGTGTGTACTCTTTGGAACGGGCGGGTGGCGTCCGGGTTCCGTAGGAGTGGCTCGGGTGGGTGCGATGGGAGGGCTGCCTGACAGGGTTGGTAGCGCTCGACAGTCTGTTTGATGTCGTTGGGTATGGAGTGGAGGGCCACCAGACGGAGCGACACGCCCTCTCCCGAGTTTTAGTGAGTCCCTGGTGGGCGGTGTGGAGTAGCCAGAGCGTCTCGGGACGGAGTTCGACGGGGATATAGAGCTGGGGCCCGCGGAGAATGGACGGAACTGGAAGTAGGGCCGACTGACGTTGTGTTTGGACGTCGGCCAGCCGTCCCGAATGGTGGCGAGGAGCGTGCGGTACACGGGGTCGCGCTGCCCGGCCTCCCGGATCTGGTCAAGCCGCGCGTCCCAAGATTCGACCGACGGGGTGGCAGCGGACGCGGCGACGGCCGCGGAGACGATAAACTCCCGGTTGGCGTCGTCTTCCAGGGTGAGGAGGATGTCGTCGGAGGTTGGGGAGTTCCGGGGGGCGCGGGAGAAGGCGTCGGCGATTACGTGTTTACTGCCGCGTGGGTGGCGGGCGGTGAAGTTAAAGCGCGACATCAATGTCTTTAACTTCAGCAGCCGATCGTTGCTGACCTGGTCCAACCGGCGGTCGTTCAGGATGGGGATCAGGGGGCTGCTATCGGTGACGAGCTCGAAGTGGCGGAGCCCATCGAGGAAGCGCCGAGGGCCTTCAGTTACGCCATCCCCGACCAGTTGGCCTCGTGTGTGGCCAGGGTGCGCGAGCCGCACTGGACGGTGCACCAATGGTTGGCGTCGGAGTCCCACTGGCGGAGGAGAAACCCGAGGCCGTTCAGTCGGGAGGCGTCCGTCAGCAGCTCGGTTCGGCGGTCCGGGTGGAACCCTAACAGGTAGTGCGGACTCGACAGGGTTGACCGGGTCGCCTCGAACGCAGCCTGGTGTTGGGGGAGCCAGACCCAGGAGTTGAGGTTCGAGTTTAGCGAATGGAGCGGGTCGACGAGTCGGGTTATCTCCGCCGTCGAGTTCCCGAGCTGCTGGGCGAGTCCGAGGAATGAGCGGAGCTGATGGCGGTTCGTCGGGACCGGGAAGTAGCGGAGGTCGTTGGAGAGGGCCGGGTCGATCCGGTAGCGGCCGTGGGAGACCAGGTAGCCGCCGAACCGGACCTCGGCCTGTTTGAACTGGACCTTCGCCGTGTTTATGGAGATCGACGAGGCGTCGCCGGCCACCGCCTCGGAGTGCTCCTCCGCCGTGTCAGCGTAGATAATGATGTCTTCAACGATCCTCCCGATGTTTGGGATTCCTCAGAGGGCTTTATCCATCCGGGCGTTGAAGACATCAGAGCTACCGTGCCAACCCATCGGCATCCGGCGGTAGCGGAACCGGCCTCGTGGCGTCACAAAGGTGGTCAGTCGGCGACTGGAGGAGTCCAACCCAACCTGGTGGAAGCCCTTGAGGCCGTCGAGCACTGAGAAGACGCGGGCGGACGTTGGGAACCCGGGAGACGACCTGGAAGGGAGCAGCGGAGTAGTAGGTGCCTTATTGAGTTCCCGGAGGTCTACCGTGATCCACACCTTGGTGGCGTCCTTCTTTTTGGTGACCACCATGAGGCTGAGCCACTCGCCGGGGTTCCGCTCGTCCGCGGCGGGCTCGAGGATTCCCATAGCGACCTGCTCGTCCAGTTCGCGGTTGAAGGTGGCCTCGAGGTTGATGGGGACGGCGCGGTTCGCGTAGGAGTTGGTGGGCGCCCGGGTGGAATTTGATTGTAATATCCCCCCCGGACATTACGCGGCATTTCCCCGATAGGGGGCGGGGGAAATGCTGTTGTAGGGCCACCCAAGCCGCGGTGTTGGTGTTGGTTGGCACCGTGGATGGCGGCGGGGTGGTTCCGGGGGCGGCGGGGTTGCCTCCTCCCTGGGCGCCGATAGTGGGGGCGCGATCATCTGGTAGGACCGTGGGGTGCGGCCGGAGGGTGGAGATGGGCCGTCGGAGTAGCGGCCGCCACGGAGGATCGGGCTCTGGAGGATGGCCAGGAGGAAACAGGCCTTCCTCGACAGTAGCGGCTGCTGCAGCCCGTCGATGACCCACACATCCGTGGTGCAGGCGGTGTGGAGGGCGGGGCACTGGAGGGTCGCAGTGAAGATCCCGATCACTGTCCACCCGGAGCGGCACCCATTGGCCAGTCGCAGCGCTTTGGGGGGCGGTTGGGTGGTCCGGAGGTTCTCCGTCGTCCCGCCGAAGGAGCGGAAGGTGGGGAGCGGGAGCGCGGTGATGTTCGCTCCGGAGGCGGGGAGGAACTGCGCCGCTGCGATCCCAAAGTTCGGGTTCTTCGTCACCTGGAACCCGACGGTGACGGTCTCCAGAGGCTCCAGGGACTCCATAGCCGAGACGATGGGGGCGTCTTCCAGTTCGGCGCCCACCAGGATGGACCACACCTCGGCGCAGTTCGCCGTGGTGCATGAGTCGTCGACGGGGCCGGTGGCAGCGTGGGCGCGCGGTTCGCCGGAGTTGGTCGGGCACATCCGGTCGTAGTGCCCAGACGTGCCGCAGTGGCAGCACGTTGCCTTTATTCCCGGGCACGTCTTTCTGGCCGGGTGCGGCGTGTATCCGCACTGGGGGCAGAGGGTGGGCGGTTGAAGTTGGTTGCGGCGGTTGTGGGTGCGCCGGCCTCCTGGCGTCAGAGCAGGGTGGGTCGCCACACTGCGGGATGCGGTGGCCTTGGGGGTGGCAGTGTTGAAGGAGGCGGCGTCCTTCCACGCTGTCCAAACGGATTGGGCCCGCCTGAGCGCGTCGGAGAGGGTCACTCCGTTCTCGAGGCGGAGGAGTTGCTCCGTCACCTCGCGGTCGTTGAACCCCGCCACGAACTGGTCGAGCAACCAGTCATTGAGGTGCGCCTCCGCGGTGGGGAGGGCAACGAACCGGCACTTGGTGGCGAGGTCGCGGAGGTGGCCGAGGATTTCTCCGGGCTTTCCTTGGGGAGTCTTTGGCGACGGGAGAGTTCCTGGCGGTGGATGCGGACATTCGTCCCGCCGTCAATGTGGACTTCCCGTCTATCGATGACGGTGGTGGCATTACAGTTCTCCTCCGGTGTGAGGGCGAGTCCCTTGACCATGGTGGTGTTGGCGCGCGTAAAGGCGGTCATGAGGGCGGCTCGTCGTTGTCGCTGGGTAGCGCGGAGGAGGACTGCCGATAGAGCTGGGTCGGGTTGGGCGGCGGGGTCGGCTTCGTGGAGGTTCTCCAGGCCGGAGGTGACGAGGAAGGCCTCACATTCGTCGCACCATAACGCCCAGGTGAGGCGCTCGGTTTCGATGTCGAACGGGGGCGGATTACCTCGAAGAATGAAGCTTCTCGGATCGCGGTGGTCTGACATCTTCAATAGTGTTGGAAGATTGGCGTTGAGTGAGTTGGGTGGTGTTGGTAGGTCGAACCTAAAGCTGCGCCATGACTAATCAGGAGGGCAGGGTGCAGCAATGCAGATAGCCGTAGTACGTATGTACAACTGTATAATCAGGATGGATATAATAAACATAACATAACCAAGATAGCTACGCCATCTAGCGGGCCAAAGGCGTAGGGCTTATGATGATACTACACATTAATCACATAAAAAGTCATACTAAATATAGTTTGTGAGGTGTTGCGAAACGGCAATAACAACCGTTGCTATGGTTATGGTTACCTGAAATATTCAAAATTTTGGTATTTAGTTAAGGGGGGAATATCACCCCCAAATTGAACCTCACATTTTGGTGTCTATGGACCCTAAAATTGGTTGAAAATTATTTGTTCTGATTCTAAACATCGTCTGGACTGTTTACGAATTAGCCAAACCAAATATTTTTAAAATTGGCCCCAAAATAGCTCTGTAATTGCCCAAAGTGCCTTTTTGCGCCAAAGGCTATTTCTCTACCAATATTTGTTGAAACTTGTCGAAATTTGGAATATATGTTCAGAAGATCCCTGCATCCAATTCTTCTGAACAAATTTGGTTGGAGCCTTCTTAGAACAAAAAGGCCCAAAAAAAATGGCATTTTTTGGGCCTTTTTATTATAAAAAGGCTCCAGGGCATTTCTAACCAAATCTGTTCATAAGAATTATGTACAAAGGTATTCTGAAGAAGTGTAACAAATTTCAACTCATTTCAGTTAAAATTGGCGGAGAAATAGCCCTTTTCATGAAAAAACGTAATTCTGAGATATGTGTGTTTATAATTTAAGGTACAATTCAAACCTTCCCGCTATTTTAGATAATACCATTTTTCTATGTTCAACAATAACTTTGTCAAAAATGAATTGAATTCAACGAAATATTTCATGCCTGCTAAACATATAACTACTAAAACAACTTTCTAGCAATTTTATTTATATCTGTACCGTGAGAGCCTTTTGGTGAAAAGGCCTCATTCAATTGTAAAATATCGTGCTCCTCGAAGGCTTGTCAAAAATCAGACTAGGTCTTACGTTTTGGGTAATAACTTGAGTTTGAAAAATGATATGAGAAAACTGCTTGTAGATTTGAAATCTCCATTAAATTCGGCACATGATTAGGACAAAAAAAGTTTTTTGACAATTTCCAAAATAGGGGGGCGCTACTCCCCTCTTAAGTTTTAGTTCGATTTTCAACTATTATTTAACTAAACACGTCAAAATTATTTTAAATAATTAGTTAACTTATCATTTATATGTATTTATTTGGGTTTAGTTAATTTGTCACTACAAAATTAGTTGAACAGCACTGGTCGTAGTTTAGTAGAGATAACATTACTATACGATATCCTAGTTTGTCCAGGGAACCAAAGTACCATATGTGAATACCCCCACTCTCCCTCCCCCCCAACCTTATGGTAGAACTCCACCCTTATGGCAGAACAAACACAACACCCCCCCCCCCCCCTCTCTAACACATAACAGATATAACACATGTGCAATACTGATTGCTTTTGTACTGTGCTGAAGGCAGGAAGTGAAAGGGCAGGTTACCTCAAATTACTACAGGAAGAAAAAAATACGCGAAGGTTTACAAACGTCACAAGATTATGCAGGTTATCATAAGTGTAAAATTCATAAAAAATACTGCCTTTTGACAACTTGTGCGCTGGGGGGGGGGGGGGGGGGGGGGGGGGGGAGTTGAGTTCAATTCTGCTATAGATCTTCTTTGCCTCACCGCATAAATTTCCATAGGCTTACTGTATGGTAGAATGACCGGGTGTGGGTGAGGGGCTGCTGTGGGGTGAGGTTCTGTATGGGGTGGGCTCCTGTATTGGGGGTGGTTCCGTATGGGGTGGGGTTCCGTATGGGGTGAGGTTCTGTATGGGGTGGGATTCCGTATGGGGTGGGGTTCCGTATGGGGTGGGGTTCCGTATTGGGTGGGGTTCCGTATGGGGTGGGGTTCTGTATGGGGTGGGGTTCCGTATTGGGTAGGGTTCCGTATGGGGTGGGGTTCCGTATGGGGTGGGGTTCCGTATTGGGTGGGGTTCCGTATGGGGTGGGGTTCTGTATGGGGTGGGGTTCTGTATGGGGTGGGATTCCGTATGGGGTGGGGTTCCGTATGGGGTGGGGTTCCGTATTGGGTGGGGTTCCGTATGGGGTGGGGTTCTGTATGGGGTGGGGTTCCGTATTGGGTAGGGTTCCGTATGGGGTGGGGTTCCGTATGGGGTGGGGTTCTGTATGGGGTGGGGTTCTAACATGCAACACAGATACCTAGTGCTCAGTCTATTACGTTACCTGCACAAATATTAGCGATCATATTCAAATGTTCAAGAGCGTACGTGCGTTCGTGTTGGTCCATGGTCTGTGCGCTGATCTTAGTAAGACAGCCGAACTGTTTGAAGGAACATTCGGGGTTCTGTATGGGGTGGGGTTCTGTATGGGGTGGGGTTTTGTATTGGGTGGGGTTCCGTATTGGGGTGAGGTTCTGTATGGGGTGGGATTCCGTATGGGGTGGGATTCCGTATGGGGTGGTGTTTCGTATGGGGTGGGGTTCTTTATGGGGTGGGGTTTTGTATTGGGTGGGGTTCCGTATGGGGTGGGGTTTCGTATGGGGTGGGGTTCTGTATGGGGTGGGGTTCTGTATGGGGTGGGGTTCCGTATGGGGTGGGGTTCCGTATGGGGTGGGGTTTTGAATGGGGTGGGGTTCTGTATGGGGTGGGATTCCGTATGGGGTGGGGTTCCGTGTGGGGTGGGGTTCCGTATGGGGTGGGGTTTTGAATGGGGTGTGGTTCTGTATGGGGTGGGATTCCGTATGGGGTGGTGTTTCGTATGGGGTGGGGTTCTTTATGGGGTGGGGTTTTGTATTGGGTGGGGTTCTGTATGGGGTGGGATTCCGTATGGGGTGGGATTCCGTATGGGGTGGGGTTCCGTATGGGGTGGGGTTCCGTATGGGGTGGGGTTCTGTATGGGGTGGGGTTCTGTATGGGGTGGGGTTCCGTATGGGGTGGGGTTCTGCAACTACTGGAGAGAGAGCAGCCAACAATTCTTTGAGTCCCTTTCCTGATGACCTTTCTGGCCCAAACCCTGGGTCACCAGGAAGGCCAGATTGTGATGGGGAGAGGGATTCTGGAGTTGGAGGTTACTCTCATGTTCCACCCCGACCAACAAAGCCATTGGTGAATCTGAGGCAAGTCACAAGAGTAGCCTCAGTAAACACCCTAACACTCGGGTCCCCAATGCGACAAGGTGAGCTGACTGCCTTGGCAGATAAGCTTTCTCTTAGCGCAGTGGGTGTTCAAGAGCACCGAATGCAGACTGGACAGACTGATGAGGTTCTGATTAAGGACATGGGGGGCGGTTGGCGACTCGCCCTCGCGTCAGCAGATGATAGTGGCAATGGTGGAATTGGTCTATTGATGAATCCAACTGCACATGCAGCATTGGACAAAATAGACCAAATCTCTAACCGCATCATCCGTTGCCACTTCTCATGTTCTGGAAGACTGGCTAAGAAGTTTCCTAAGGTGGTTCTGATTGTGTGCTACTCTCCAACTAGTGTTGCCCCTGTAGAGGAGGTGGAAAATTTCTACCACAATCTACAAGCAGCTACTGATGGAGTGGATCAGCATGCATTCTTAACATTCCTGGGAGACTTTAATGCAAGTCTGCATCAATCACCTCCATCGTCCTGGGTCTATAGCAATAGTGTTAACCGAAATTCTGTCCATCTTCAGGATTTTATCTCTGGAAATGGATTGTTTTCGGCTGGAACCCAGTTCAAGAAGCGAACTGGAAAGCTATGGACTCATAGTGGACCCAGTGGTCACAAGTCCCAGATAGACCATATTCTGTTTCGTAGGAAATACAGGAGCTCTATACAAGACTGTAATGCATTTACACTTCGACCCTTCTCCAGTGATCACCGCCTTATTGTGGCCAAGGTAAGACTTAGTCTGCGTGCTAGCAGAACAACGAAATCTGCCTTGCCGCGGCATGACTGGTCCTCCCTGTTGCAACAGCCAAGTGTGAGATCCAGCTTCACACTACAGCTGAGCAACAGGTATGAGGCTCTTGCCTCTGAGGCGGCAGATCACTGTGAGGGCTATACTGCCTTTACAGAAGCAGTTAAGTTAGCAGCTGCAGAAACAGTTCCTGTATACCCTCGAAACAGGAAAAGGGCCCCCTGGACTGACAACAAAATTCAGAAGTGCCGAAATGACCTTCATAAGGCGCAGAAAGAGTCCCGGCTCAAACAGACTACAGCAGCCAAGAATGCAGTTAAGGCCGCATCTAGGTCCCTGAACAGGCAGTATTCTGCTAATCTACAGGAGCTAATAAACCAACAGGTTGATGCCATCAATGATGCTGACGACAGCAGGCAATCATCCCAGGCATGGAAATCGATCAATCTGCTTACTGGGCGGAAAAGCCAACCCACCACCAAGGTTAAGGCTGAATCACCAGCCGATCGCCTCAATGGTTGGAAAGCCCACTTTGAAAAGCTCCTCAATAATGACAGGGTATTGCCTGATAACTTTATAGATGTAAAAGTGTCTGAGTCTGTACTCCCAGATATACCGATTGGCGATATCTCCTTTGCAGAGGTGAAGGTTGCTGCAAAGAGCATTAAGACCAATCGTGCCAGTGGAGTAGATGGTGTTCCCCCTGAGGTCTTTAAAATACCTGAGTGTTTAAAGCTCATCTATCCCATCATAGTAGACATGTACCGAACAACAAGAGTCCCACAAGAAATGAAAACAAATAAGTTGGTGCCAGTTCCCAAGAAGGGCAACCCAACACTCTATGGTTCTTTTCGGGGAATCTCATTGATCTCGATTGCTGCAAAGCTATACAATAGGATTCTATTAAATCGCATCAGGGATCCCATTGAGAGACTGCTCCGTGGAAATCAGAATGGATTCCGTAAAGGTCGTGGGACCATGGAGCCCATTTTGGCACTTAGAAGGATAATTGAAGAGTTATCAAAAAAGAAAGACAGGCATCTGGCTGTTATCTTTGTTGACTTCTTCAAGGCCTTTGATTCAGTCTCTCGCTCACGTATGTTCAGCATACTTTCATTATATGGGATTCCTGATGAAATTATTGCAGCAATCAGATCAGTATATGATGGTTCGACATCATTTGTGTCTACTGTTGACGGTGACACAGAACCATTTGAAGTGTTATGGGGTATCCTCCAAGGAGACACACTTGCACCATTCTTGTTCATTATTGTGGTTGACTATGTTCTACGCATGTCCTTAGATCATTATAATGATGATGGGGTGATGATAACTCCACCTACTGGCTCCAGAAGTCGAGGAAATCCTGCCAAGTACCTAACTGATCTAGACTTTGCTGATGACTTAGGAGTACTCTCAGAATCATTAGAGGGAGCCCAACGGCTCCTCAGCTCATTAGAACATGCTGCTTCTAGTGTTGGTCTTTTTATTAACTCCAGAAAGACCAAAATTCTGACAGTTAACTTTGAAAGTCCTCAGCAAGTCTCTGATCGGATGAGCATAAGCTCAAAGGATGGTATGCTTGAGCATGTGTACGACTTCTGTTACCTGGGATCATGGATCCGGAAGTCAGGTGAGGACCTTCGAATACGTAAGGGAAATGCATGGGCAGCCTTGAATAGGCTTTCCAGGATTTGGAAGTCACCGAGAATTAATCGGAAACTTAAGGTCCGATTATTTAGAGCAGCAGTAGTTCCAGTACTCCTCTACGGGAGTCCATGCTGGGCTCTAACTGCTGAGGACACCAAATCTCTGGATGGCACATTCACAAGAATGCTACGCCGGATTCATTGTGTCAAGTACAATGCACACATCTCCAACCAAACCAACACTATATAACATTGGAGGTGTCTCATTGGTTCCCCCAAGCTTGACACTAGAACAAAATCGCCTCCGCTTTGCAGGACATTGCTTTCGCCGTGAGGACCAGCCAGTGCATAATCTTGTACTTTGGCAGCCTCATGGAGTGAATAAGCATGGTGGACAGCCCATGACTTTCTTGAGACGCATCTTAAAGGACACTGGCCTTAAAGAAGCGGATGATCTAGCAAATGTCATGGGTGATAGGGAGTTGTGGCGGTGCAATTTTGTTGACAAGCCGGCACAGCATTCTTAAAAATGCAGCTGCAATGCAGCATGCCGATCCTAGTAGTAGTAGTAGTAGGGGTTCTGCATTTGGTGGGGTTCCGTATGGGGTGGGGTTCCGTATGGGGTGGGGTTCCGTATGGGGTGGGGTTCTAACATGCAACACAGATACCTAGTGCTCAGTCTATTACGTTACCTGCACAAATCTTAGCGATCATATTCAAATGTTCAAGAGCGTACGTGCGTTCGTGTTGGTCCATGGTCTGTGCGCTGATCTTAGTAAGACAGCCGAACTGTTTGAAGGAACATTCGGCGTCTCTTCCCTGACAGTTTGTGTGCTGATGATCGTCCAACTCTTTCCTCGGGACTCGCTTCCCGCACTGCTCACACACTATGGGGTATCTCTCGCAACGGTTCTCGTGATGCCACGCGATGTTACTACAATAAATAATGCCAATTTGCATTTCTAAGAGATAGCCTTGTACACATTATTTTTAATATGATTATCATTAAAATTTATCATGAAGTCGATAATTATTTAAGTAGAGGCTAAACCTAACAAGATACCTAACAATGTGCACAATAATATTTAATGCTCGGATAAGGTAGATGAGTTCAGTATGGATTTACCTGGTATTCAACCAATGTGCGCAGATTTATAATTGATGATTCAGGCATGCAGATTGAAAGTTTCCTACAAACACACATGATGGTTACAAAATCATGCAACTTATTTTCCAGAAAAAGGCGGATATATTAAATAGGGGTAATTTTATAAAAAGGCCGCACCACTACCGCACGCACGCACGCACGCACGCACGCACTACCATTGATACATATATACTGCAGTTTTTGTTTTCTTTATTGAAAACTAGTTGTTTAAAACTATTACTTATTTATTACAATAGGCCAACCTAATGGTGACGAAGTCACTGCAGTAGTTGCATTCCAACTTTCTGTTGGAACAATCGTCCTTCATGTGCTGATTGATCGTTTGGCGATACGCCGGCCCGAAGTCGCATTTATTGGGGCAAAGAATCTCCACAAACCCACAATCCTTCTCGTAATGCTAACAATAAAAATTATAAAAGGTTAATAGATAATAATTGATAATTATATTATTTTTATTGCCAAGCAAGTTAAGTAAAAAACCTTACCGGTAGGTATGTAAGTAAATGTATTAGTATAGAAAAAACCAAAGGACTTAGAAGCAACTGGACCTAGACGTTTGCCTGCAAGCAGTGATCAGCTTAGGGCAGTCAGCTGACCTAGGTTTCGCCTCACGAATGAAGGCATTCTCAGGGGGCCAAGCCAAGAGATGACTTTCTCTTATACAGTATATTATAAGCCTAATATAATATTAATAAAAAAATATATATATAACTGTTGGGTATGAGAACCAGTATGCAATGATGGATTAAATAAAAATCAAGATCATTTTATGTATTCAGATTGAACAACTCAATCCCATAAGTTTCAGAAGGAAAAATCTTTGCCTCATGCAGTTTTATTGCTGATGAGAGTGAGATTAGGTGCAGGTTAACTTTGACAGAGACAAGCATTATTACTGAGCTAATTCCCTTGATATACAGTATAAATGGTTTTGATGAACGGATAAATGGTTTTGATGAACTGAGGTGGCGATACAACTTTTAACTTTACTCCTTTCAATACCAGAGTGTCAGATTTAGCTAAATGTCCACTGTACAAGGCTGAGATAATTCCCCTCTTGAAATGACTCCCCAGTTATCTCAGCCTAGGCTGAGAACACACCTCAGTTATCTCAGCATAGGATGAAAACACTACTCAGTCGTCTCAGTCTATGCTGAGAACACTCCCCCGTCGTCTCAGCCTAGGCTGAGAACACTCCCCAGTTATCTCAGCCTAGGCTCTGAAAACACTACTCAGTCGTCTCAGCATAGGCTGAGAACACTCCCCAGTCGTCTTAGTCTATGCTGAGAACACTCCCCCGTCGTCTCAGCCTAGGCTGAGAACACTCCCCAGTTATCTCAGCATAGTCTGTAACACTACCCAATTATTTCAGCCTAGGCTGAGAACACTCCACTTAGGCTGAGAACACTCCCCTTAGGCTGAGAACACTCCCTCAGGCTGAAAACACTCCCCTTAGGCTGATAACACTCCCCTTAGGCTGAGAACACTCCCGTTAGGCTGAGAACAGTCTGTCCCCTTAGGCTGAGAACACTCCCCAGTTATCTCAGCCCAGGCTGAGATGACTCCCCTTAGGCTGAGATGACTCCCATAATTGCGAAAAGCCCTACAAATAATTATTTATTACATACGTGTATTTACTTAAGTTAAATCCAGATGCTGCCTTTCTCAATGTTAAATAATTATATTTAATAGTTAGAAAAGCCCGTCTTTGTTACCTGCACGTTTTCCTCATTTTGTATTGCAATTGTTTATTGTTTTGGTTAGAAAAGCCCGCCTAGGTAACCTGCTCCTTTCTCTCAATTGGTAATGTTATCTTTTATTGCTTTGGTTTGAAAATACCGTCTATGAAACCTGCTCCCTTTCCCTTAATTGAAACAACAAAAGTATTATGCAAAATCAGTAAAAATCACAGTCAAAAAGTATTATATCTGCTGCCTGTATACGGTATATACTCTATACTATGTATATGGTAAAACTTACTTATGATCCTGTGTATACAGTACATGTATGTATACAGTAAGTCAGAAACAACTAAACAATTTTTTGCAACTAGGGAGTCATCTCAGACTAAGGAACGTGTTCTCAGCCTAGGCTGAGAAGACTGGCTGGGGAGTCACGTTTAGTGGGGAGTTATCTCAGCCTCTAACACCACCTCGTCGCAATTGTTTTGCCAAATATTAACTTTCAGCTCATTGTCGTTATACAGTAATACTGAGCTAGAATGAAAAGCGCATCTTGGGCTACTTTGATTATTATTATTATTAAACACCTCGCATAATATTTGGAGAGGGAGAAGAGCAACAAGCATAGGCCCTAACAATAAATTAAAAACTCAAGTAAAATTCAAAGCATAAATATATTTATTTATTAGAAAAATTACATTCAATAGTGCCTATTAGTGATACAGTATAATATATTTACAAAGCTCTATTAAATTTGCAATACATCTGTAGATTCATCACCTTTACTACAGTATGTTGATTCGAAAACACCTTTTCCTTTTAGAAATCAACAAAGATGCAGTAGGCCTACTTCTTTCCCTTAGAAACACCGAGTGCATTCATTATGTGGCTATGAGGTTTTTTGGCACATTTTCACCCGGAACCCAAATTGCTCTACTGAGAAAAAACCTCGCGATTCAGCCCAAGTACAGAAGGCCTATATACTGTAGTCTTTCATCGAAATTTCCAGTGAATAAATAACTACAGAATACAACTTATTAGAGCAATTATTAATAGCCCTATAAGATTCCGGCTTACGTTGACTACATTTTCCTTTATATAGTGGGATTACACTGTAGAAGCACTGAGTGGGAACTACTGCGTTCGAAATACTAAAGATCGTAACAAGGAAGATCCTAACGCATCCATATCCATGTTTGAGACCATATTCGACTTTGTATTAGCAACACTTCCGGTACTACAACTGTATGTTGTGATTAAAGGGTAAAAGTACGAATCCCCATCTGGTTCAATTTACATTTTTATTAATTTGCTATAATTTTGGTTTGTGCGTTATCCTGTTAAAATATGATAATTAAACTCCCGATTAGTTACTTTAAATTACATGTGGCTGTTAGGGATGTTGCGAATGTCATATTTTTAACATCCGCGGATGCAGATGTCTGAGGTGACATCCGCACGGATGCGGTGCGGATGTCTATTAAAACATATATTTTTACCTTTTTACATCAAGGTTATACCAGCATTTTAATATTACATTCTAATCTTATATTAATAAACTAACAAGAGTCTAAGGTTATAGAACAGAATGGGACATAATATAACAAAACAATAAAACAACAAACATTTTTTATATTGTTCCCGTCGAGTGTTAGTGTATTTTTAGTATTAGTGTAATTTAAACATAAAATAAAAAAAAATTCATAAGGGAAAAAGTAATTATTATTGAAAATTTAATTGAGTGGTTGCTGGAATTGCTTGAATAGTGCATGTAACATGCGCATGTCACATCCGCATGCCATGGGTGCGGATGCGGATGCGGATGCGAAAAATCATGCGGATATCCGCGGATGCGGATGCGGACATTCGCCACATCCCTAGTGGCTGTTATTTAAAATGTGGAATTTAAAACTAAAGAGTTAGTAGACCTATACCAAGTGGAAAGAATAAATTCCAGAATTGGTTACCAACTGGAATGGGCATGTTATTGGGTCAAGGCGTTCTAGAACTAAACTAGGCCATGCCGCTGTGCGGGCTGCAGTCGAACTAGAGACAACTACTACTGTACTACGATCGGGATGCTGCATCGAGACTGCATTATATATATTACATATATATTAAGAATGCTGTGCCAGCTTGTCGAAAAAATTGCGCCGCCACGACTCCCTATCACACATGACATTTGCGAGATCATCCGCATCTTCAAGGCCAGTGTCCTTTAGGATGCGTCTCAAGAATGTCATGGGCTGTCCACCATGCTTACTCACTCCATGAGGCTGCCAAAGTACAAGATTATGCACTGGGTGGTCCTCACGGCGAAGGCAATGTCCTGCAGTTATAACCCAGCATGGACTCCCATAAGAGCCCAGCATGGACTCACATAAGAGTACTGGTAATACTACTGCCAAAATTAATCGAACCTTAAGGTTCCGTTTTAGTCTAGGGGACTTCCAAATCCTAGACAGACTACTTAACGCTGCCCATGCCTTCCCCTTACGTAGCCGAAGGTCTTCACCTGACTTCCAGATCCATGATCCCAAGTAGCAGAAGTCATCCACGTCCTCAAACAAGCCATCCTTAGAGCTTATACCCTTACGATCAGACATTTCTTGAGGGCTGTCCACGTCTAGGTTGACTGTCATGATTTTGGTCTTCTTGGTATTTACAAAAAGACCAACACTAGAAGCGCAACCTGCTCCAATGAGGCACTAGAGGCAAACTATTAGTTCTAGAACGCCTTGCAGTGGTTGCTTCACCATTACTTATTGATAAGGAAGCTTACTTACATCCTGTATTACTAAGTATACCAAATATTCGCATAATTATAATTTTATGGATAATTATGATATTAATTACCCCTCTACACAATGTGGCGAACGGAAATACTACATATTCTACCTGGGTATTATCTCTTAGCACTCCGCTCCATTTACAGCCTTCTTTCGCATTGTAACAAACAACCTTTAATTCTCCGATTTCTCTTCCGCAAGCCTTGTCTTCGTACGTTTCATCCTTGTCGAATTCAGTGGCGTCGACTGAAAGGTATGTGACGATTATATTAAAGTGCGGTATCGGTATGTGTGCATCTACTGTATAGATACAGGGAGGTATGGGATGGTATGGGTATGGTATGGATCCAACTTAGCAAAGTAATAAGTAATATCACATTTCACCCAATTATCTATGTTTATTATGGGATATGGGAATGCGAAAGTTACAGTGACATATTATTCTAACCAATCAGCAGTAATCAACAGTTATTACTTTCGATTTTATCCTAGCAGGCCAATAGTCTCAAAATATATTGATTTAATTTAATTCAAATAGTTATTAAATAATAATATATAAACTACTGTAATGTGAAATAATTGATTTTTTGTGTTATTCAAATAAATATAAACTACTGACATTGGCCAATTCAGCAAAACCTTCTGACATTGGCCTACAGCAACTACTACTACTAGGATCGGCATGAATTGAATGAATTGATTTGATTTAATGACACATCAGTTCAAATTTTCACATACAAGAAATATTACCGGTACATAGGGCAATAAAATGCACTCAGCCGTGCATGAGGCACCACAGAGTAATTTAAGTAAAATAAATATACAGTACAATTATAGTAAAAATATTATATTGATATTGATAAAAACATAATTTTAAAATATAACTTTAACAACTAAATTATTATAGGATATTGAACTGTTAATTACGGGGTGTGGGGATATAAACAGTGTCCATCGTGTTCTTCCAAGAGCCCTTGCAGTAATAATCAAGATCCACATTATCGAGGCGGGATTTAAATGATGACACAGTTGTGCATAGAACTACATTGGATGGGAGACTGTTCCAGACGGATATACGCCGAACTACGAAATGATTTTGAAATATACAATTTGTTGATCGTGGAAGGAATATCTTACACCCATTTCCTCTGGTTGATCGCGTAACAAGCCGAAAAATATTATTAGCACTGAGGGGACTCAGACCGTTTATTAGTTTGAACATTTAGACTAAGTCATTGAATATTCTGCGATATTCCAGGGGCTTAGCATCGAACCTTGCTAATCTGTCGGCATAGCTGAGACCAAACATACCAGGAAGGTAACTGATGAAAGATCGCTGAGAACATTTTAGAATGTCTATATCTTTAACGATACTAGGGCACCATATCGAACTATTGTGTTCAATTATAGGTCTGGCGTAAGTACAGTATAACCCCCATTGGAATGTGGAACGGAACGGTGACCGAACACTCTATGGATCTGACAGCAGGTGTTTCTTGCTTTGGCTGTAATTTGAACAACATGTTCACTGAAACGAAGGTCAGGGGAAATAATTATTCCAAGGTCTCTGGCTTCTTTAGAATTGGCTACTTTTGTATCACCCATATAGTAGCTCCGTATTGTATGTATGTACCTGTGGGGCTTGTAGTTGAACAACACTGCATTTTTTAATGTTAAAATTCAATTGCCACTGTGAGGACCATGAAACCAAGGAGTCTATATCTTGTTGAAGTGCTAATGAGTCTGTTGGGGAATATATTGGACGATACAATTTAATGTCATCTGCATACATCTTGATAAAGGTGTTGGTAGATATTGACTCAACGATGTCATTTATAAAGACAATAAATAATAATGGTGCAATAACGCTCCCTTGTGGAACACCACTGGTAACACGAACGGGGGAGGATAGAGACCCATTGATTACTGTTTGTTGCCAGCGATCAGCAGGGAAGGCAGAGAGCCAGACCAACAGCTGGCCATGTATACCATATGATTGAAGTTTTGATATAAGCTTTGTGTGTGAAACTTTATCGAATGCACGTTGGAAGTCTGTGTAGATTATGTCCACACCAACACTCGAGTTACGAAATGTAGCCCAATCGAGGCTGCATTCAAGTAGTTGAGTAAAAGTTGATTTTGATTTGAGGAAACCGTGTTGGTGGGGACTGATGACCTTTATACGGACTAAGTATGCAATCATACGGTTTCGTATTATTGTTTCCATTGTTTTCACCAGTAGACTTGTTAGAGAAATAGGTCGATAGTTTGATGGATCAGTGCGTGGGCCTTTATTCTTGAAGATAGGAATTATGTGGGCCAACCTCCAGGATGCAGGGACAAAACCAGAATCGAAACATTGTTGAAAGAGGCAGCTGATTGGTTCAGCAACCCAAACAGAAATACTCTTGAGCAGTACAGCCGTAATTCTGTCAGGGCCAGCAGCTTTGTTAACTTTGAGCTTACTGAGAATTTTATACACTTCAACTTTGTCAAACTGTATGTTTGATAGATTCTGAGCTGGAGGGTGCTTGGTGGGTTGTGGCGGATTTAATCCATTGTCCTGTGTGAAGGCCGCCTGAAAAGTCGTGTTTAATAAGTTGGCGCGTTCATTGTCACCTGTAACTGTAACACCAGCAGGATCCTTCAAAGAGGAAACATTACTTTTCCGATGGAGGTTCGATTTGGTGTATCTCCATAATTTCTTAGAATTTTTGTGTCTCAAAATTCTGTTTTCGTTATCAGCTCGGATTGAAGATATGTTGCTTCCAATTTGTTGTTCAGTACCAATAACTTATCTTGGAGATCTTTAATGCGCCATGGTTGGGAAGAGAGTTTCAGTTTTTGTCTAATACGGGAAATAGAGCGTAGCAGCTTCTTTATCGCAGGGATTTACTTTCGTGAGTTGGGTGTGGATAGGGGTACAAAGTCCGAAACAATAGAGTGTAGAATAAACTCAAATGATTCAATGTTTGTTTGAGGTGACAAATTTGGGTTGATAACGTCAGACCAATCAATCATCGAAGCAGTACCACATATCTCATTCCAATTGGCTCTGGACCAATCTCTAGTCCGGTTGGTGGGGAAGTTTCCATTATTTATAGGGGGAAGCCCCGAACAAGTTATAACAAAATGGTCGCTGAGTTTATCCCCAATACCAAAGTGGTTGCCAACAGCTGTATCACCTATCAGCATCGGATCAGTCGCGAAAACAAGATCTAAGATACCACCCTCTGTGTGAGTAGGTTCTAGAACCAGTTGTGTTAGGTACCTGTCAGAGATCGAATCAATAAATCGCTGGGCCACAGTTGGGTATGGGCATTGATTAGATGGGGCTGGGATGGACCAGTCGATATGGCGGAGATTAAAGTCCCCAGTTATGATAACAGGTCGCGTAAGTTCTATAGGGCAGAACAGTTCAAAGTCAGAAGTTATACAGTTAATGTTATCAGCAGTTACATTAGGAATGTATACTGTGCCCAACCACATTGGCGTTTTATATGCATATAAATCGACCCATAAAGACTCACCTACTGAAGGAGAATCTACCTTGATTGGTTGAAGTACTTGCAATATTAACATTGCAACACCACCACCACGATTGGAGCTAGTTGTTCCCGGGCGGTCTCGTCTAAATATAATAAAGTCTTTCAGTTCAGGGTAGGCGAATATATCGTCCGATTCATCATTAATAATATGTGTTTCCGTAAGACAGATTATGAGCGGGTTTCCTATATGAATGGTTAGTAGGAATTGCAGAGCTGAAAGTTTGTTCCAGATTGATCGGCAATTCATGCAAATAAGGGTTGGGGTTACAGTCTTATTGTTAGATACATCATCATCATCAGCAGTAACATTATATTGGGAATGTGTAGGCCTAGCCTTAATATCATTTAGAGATGCAGTGGCTGAGTGCACGTGTTTTCAGGATTGTGAGGGCAAGTTAATGGAAGCTTCAATTATTGGTGTACCATTTTGCAGAAGACTGGGGTTACTTATTGCATACCGGGCATTACGGGCTTCTTGTCGTTTAACATATGCTTGTGTTGCCTGCAGTTTGGTCAGATCTGGGGAGACATATATACCGTGTGTGGAGTTTGAGTCGCGTAGTTTCCGTTTATTCTTTAATATGGAAGACCTACATGCAATTGATAACAGGCGGATTATAAACATCGGTTGATTGGTATCACGAGCTTGACAATGATAGCAGACTGATTCGACAGCATTCTCTTGTTTGAATTCCTTATAAAGAAAATCATTCAAGAAGGTAACATCATTCACAGCGTTACTAGGAGGCGCTAAACCAGAGACAACAATATTTCGTTCTCGTTTTCTTTGCTCAGAAACCTCTCTGTCAACATCTTCAATTGGGATCGTACCGTAAGTCGATTTTGGATATTTGGAATCAATTTGATTTAGTTTACGATTTCGTTTTCCAGAAACAACTTTCTGGAAGTTGTCAGCTGGGTTAGAATCATTGCGGAGGCTATCGATCTCTTCATTAAGGAGACCAAATTGCGCTGCAATACTTTCTTCCATTTTATTGGTGAATTTGATAAAATCACTTGCAGATAAACCGGTAGGTTGTACCGCAGTTTCATTCTCTTTTACAATTGTTAGGCTTCCACGCGATTCACAGATATTGCATACAATTTTGCAATTTTTACATTTGCCTAGTACATTTACATCAGAGTTTGATAATCCGAGACAGGCGCTATGCACCCAGGAATGACATATGTCGCAACCCAAGCAGTTTTTACCTGACATAACTTTGCTGCAATGTGGGCAGATATTCTTAATGGGATCTTCATCAATGTGCCGGCTGCTGGTGTCACTACCGGTACCACATGTGGCAGTGTGGCTAGTGAATGCGGATTTTTCGGTAAATAGAGCAGAGCAACCATCGCAATTAAATAACTTCGATAAGTCAATCTTCCCTGATCCTGGAAGACTGTTTCTTCCTCCGCCTGCTTTCAGTTTCTTCGTAGAAGAATTCGTTGCCATTATTGCTTTTGTCTGATACCATTTACCATATACAGATATATATATAAAAATAAATATTACAAAGTTCAAATACAGACAGACGTACAGACGTACAGACTCGAGTTGTGCAAAGGCCAAAGGCAGAAAGGGTGGCAGTTCAGATCTGCCACCTATATTTTTGCTGGCATGCTGCATTGTAGCTGCATTTTAAGAATGCTGTGCCGGCTTGTCAACAAAATTGCGCCGCCACAACTCCTTATCACACATGACATTTGCTAGATCATCCGCATCTTCAAGGCCAGTCTCCTTTAAGATGCGTCTTAAGAATGTCATGGGCTGTCCATCATGCTTATTCACTCCATGAGGCAGCCAAAGTACAAGATTATGCACTGGCTGGTCCTCACGACGAAAGCAATGTCCTGCAAAGCAGAGGCGATTTTGTTCTAGTGTCAAGCTTGGGGGAACCAATGAGACACCTCCAATATTATATACGGTAGTGTCTGGTTGGAGATGCGTGCATTGTACTTGACACAGTGAACCCGGTGTAGCATTCTTGTGAATGTGCCATACAGAGATTTGGTGTCCTCAGCAGTTAGAGCCCAGCATGGACTCGCAGAGGAGGAGTACTGGAACTACTGCTGCTCTAAATAATCGGACCTTAAGTTTCCGATTAATTGTCGGTGACTTCCAAATCCTGGAAAGCCTATTCAAGGCTGCCCATACCTTTCCCTTACGTATTCGAAGGTCCTCCCTCACCCTGACTTCCGGATCCTTGATCGCAGGTAACAGAAGTAACAGCACATACTGTATACACTGTCATACATTCAAATCCTTAAAAATGATTACCAACTATTACAGTAGGGCCTACTATTCACAATTATTAAAGGTATGGGAACCTACCGTAATCGCACCTGCCCTACCCTAGAGAGAGAAAAACGTTATTTAAGGTAAATACACCACACCTCGACTAACCAGGGCAGACCATCGAATTTGTTTCCATTAGCGACTCCATACAATGTCCACACATCCTATGTCCGCAGCTTCGGATCTGTATGGGATACCTGAGGACTTTCTCGCACCTTGGACATACGTATTTGGGATCAAGGCGGCTGGCGAAACATAAATCGTATCCCTTGTAAGCGTAAACAGGGAACTCGTATTTCGTGTCCGAGTCGATTGAACCAGATCCCCAAGGGGCCCAGGATTCCCGGGTAACTATAATATAAAAAAACCCGATCTAAGCATAAATAAAATTCAATTATTTATTCCTTCTATTATTAAATAAGTTATGCTAATATAAGTGTAGCCCAGTTTTCGATTTATCTGTAAGGCTATTTATTATGCTGTGCGTCATGGGCTATGTCATGGACATAGCTCCACGTCGTAGCAATTGCATCGATTCGAAATTGGTCTAGCATTTTCATAATAATGGCAGCGGTAGCTATACGTGCATCTGTGCTGCGGCCTTGGAACTTGATTGAAAGCGGAGCTTGTAATGTTGTAGTTTATCGTTCCAGGTTGTTACATATTAATTGATTAAAAAACTGTAATTTTTACTTTCCTATAAATAATATCTTACCAGATGTTCTTTTGTCGATATTTTCTGTTTTCCTGTCAATATCAGACTTTGCAACAGCATTTTTATTCCCCGACCTGTAAAATTATTCCTGTGCTCGTTAATTAGTTACTTAATTACTGATTTATACCGTAGGACAGTTAACTATATATGTATGTAGCTAAGTGTTCGATTGTTTTCCATAAGTAGACATTGAATTTGCTTATTTATCGTAGTGAGCTGATATTTGAATTAATTATATAATACATAAAATTGTCAATAATAATATATGTATACAAAATTAAATAATACAGTTCTATAAAATAATACTGCATTCTGTTCCGCGGTAAAATACTTTCGACGCAAACAAAATTCATAACTCTCAGAAATAAAACTGTTATATTGACTAGTGGGTGACCTATAAATTAGCTAGTGAGTAAGGTAAATTAACTCACTCACAGCAAGTACAAAACAATAATGCCCAAGGTGACATTATGGCATGATGTTAAGCAACCAATGAGTAGGGCGGATCAACCATTATTGGTGCAATTATCAATTCTCAGTGACAATCAGCTGACGTCAGCTATAGTACGCTGAACACAGGATAGAACATCAGTTGGCAGTATACCATTACAGAGACTGGAACGTTTTTGCACCTTTAGCTCTAGCATCAGTTTCATATATACACATACAGTCGAGAAACAGTCCACGGTCGGGAGCCGAGTCAACTCACTCCCATCACAGAATTGTTTTTGGCTGACAAGTAAATATTTTAGGAAGGTTTAACAATTGTTTTTGTGGTATGAATAATTGTTTTTGGGGTATGAATAATTGTTTTTGGTGTATGAATAATTGTTTATGGGGGGTGAATAATTGATTTTTGGGGATGAATAATAATTTAAGGGTAATGAATAATTGTTTTTTGGGAATGCTGGGAGTCCATGCTGGGCTCTAACTGCTGAGGACACCAAATCTCTTTATGACACTTTTACAAGAATGCAGCGCCGGGTTCATTGTGTCTAGTACAATGAACACATCTCATCTCCAATCAGACACTATTTAACATTGGAGGTGTTCCATTAGTCTCTCCTACCTTGACGCTTGAACGGAACCGCCTCCACTTTGCAGGACTTTCGCGGTGAGGATCAGCAACTGTATAATATTGTGCTTTGGCGGCCTCATGGTGGACAGCCCATGACTTTTTTAATACGCATCTTAAGGGACACTGTCCTTGAAGATGCGGCTGATCTAGCAAATGTCATGGGTGATAGGGAGTTGTGGCGGGGCAATTTTGTCCACAACCCGGCACAGCATTCTTAATCTTAATCTTTGAGGTTACAAGAATATTACCCGGGCGCGGGGCCACGTTTTCCTCTCTTTGAGGTTACATGAACATTACCCGGGCGCGGGGCCAGGTTTTCCTCTCTTTGAGGTTACAAGAATATTACCCGGGCGCGGGGCCACGTTTTCTTTTTTCCTCTCTTTGAGGTTACATGAACAATACCCAGGCACGGGACCATGTTTTAAACTTTAACCCTTTAATTTAATTATATTACAAATTCGTCTACTAAAATATTTGCTGTTTAAATCTCCATCTATTAAAATAACTCGTTGTCATTCGCCAAATTAAATTTATGTATTACTAAATACAATTACTAATTACCATAAATCTATCGCTAAATTAGCACTCCTAATACATAGTCCCTATCCTTCCTATTCTTATCTATCTACCGTACTTTCTACTCTACCTTACCTACATTATCTATCTACTTTCTACTCTACCTTACCTACATTATCTATCTATCTATATGCCATCTTCTTCTTCACCTCTCTATTCTGCATCTGCAACACCCTACAGTATAATATTACTTCAAACCACTACTTACTACATCCATTCTATCAAATGTTACATACTGTATATTTACATTTTATATAATCCCATCCTACTGGTGGGCAGCCGTTTACTAGCCCTGCTATTTGGCTGTTCTCCAGTACCCATTTATATAGAACTTACCATATATAGTATGTATTCATGTTAATTTCTATTTTATACTGAGTTATTGTTATTTTGAATTATTATTTGAAGGGTAAAAATAAACATTGAAACATTGAAACATTGAATGCAGCTGTAATGCAGCATGCCGATTGTACAGTAGTAGTAGTACTTTGGGGAATGAATAATAGTTTTTGGGGGATAAATAATTGTTTTTGGTGGGAGAGATATTCAAAATTGGGAAATGTAAATTGGTGTATTGTGGGATTGGTGTAATATAAAAATATATCGTTCTGTTCAAGGAAGGTACCGTATATTATATATTTATTGACATGCAGACTTTCTCTCTCTCTACATTTAAGCAAAACACTAAACATTAAAATAATATTTCCTTACATACATCAAAAAAATATATTTGGTGTTTAATAATTTTTTTTGGTGTCAAATCATCTAATTTGGGATGGCATTCTATTAGTGGTGATTTTCTTATAACATCTAGGATATATGTTTGAAAGTAAAAACATTCTCTCAATTTATTATTTGCTCAAGCAAGTTATTAGTTCAAGCAGAAACTTAGCACTTAGCAGGCATGTTAGGCATTCGTCATTACATTATTGTTAGTCATTATGGATGGCATGTCTGCCATCCATAGGCTGCGACTTTGATGGGGAGGTAATCCCTCGGCAGTTCTCCAATCTACCGCTAGTGGGCTGAAATTAAAACATTTTAGAAATGGCTGAAATGAAAACCTTCAGCCATTTCGTATTATTGTTTATAATATTTTCTTCCTTTGATACCTGGCACATACTGTATATTCTAGACCTCACACTGAATTTTTGTCTTAAACAATCTCCAGTAAACCATTCTGCCACTAGGGGTGAGAGTGATTAGACGCCATCTGCTTATATTTCTTTCGAGTTGCAAATTAATATAATTTTACATCACGTGATGCGCGTACTGTAGGCCCCTGCTATTACTATGAAGTATTCCGAGTAGTTGCCATGGCAACCGGGTTTTGAAAAATTACCACAATGGAATCTCTGATTGGGATTTAGTGGGGGTACTGTAGGTAAGGGTTATAATTCTGTACGAGTCTTGGAAAATGATGTTTTGCAAATGACCCCCTGTACCCATGGTAATATGGGGACCCTTAATATTTTCGTGGAGCCAGTGATTTTCATATTCACCTCACTTTTGCGCTTCATCATATGAATGTTCATTTAGTTTTCCACTCATATTTAGACTCCACTTAGTTGCATTAACTCTTTCTACTCACTGTGTTATCTTTTTCTTCCCTGTCGATTTTGCCTCTTTCTTTTTTTTTCTCGGTTTGCTTCCGGAAGTGGCTTCCTTTCTGTAATAAAGGTAAATACAGTATATACTGTATGTAATAATGTATGCAAAAAAGCAAAATAATAATTATTGTTAAATACTGGGCAGGATTTGGAATTATAAATCCAGTCTAAATCCGGTTAATATCAGTAAAATTCAAAATCCAACGATAGTCATTATAACTACTACTAGATCGAGCGAACTCGGACAGTGGAAATGAGATCCTTCCAGGCTTCCCGATTCTCCATAGTTGTCGCAATTTCGTTTCTCCCAAGTTCAGTATCCCTTTCAAGTTGATCTATATATGTTATGGCCGGTCGTCCACGACTACGCTTTCCATGAGTTGGTTGCCAGAGAAGTAGATCTGGTATGACCTCGTCTTTACTTCGCCAGCAGTGCCCACTGAATCTTAATCTGCGTTCACGGAGGGTGGTTGATACAGGTGGTATTGTACCATAAAGCTCGGCGTTTGTCATGTGTTGTCTCCAGCTGATGTTTAGGGCTGCCCTTAGTAGTCTTGTGTAGCAACCATCAATTCGTTGTTCAAGTGATTTAGTCAGTGTCCAGGTCTCACCCCCGTATAAAAATACACTTTCCACTGTGGCTCGAAAGAACTTAGTCTTCAGGTGCCTGGAGAGATCTGATTTCCAGATGGTATCCATTTTTGATAGAGCTACCCAAGCCTTTGCTTTCCTAACTTCTATGTCCTTTTTGCTACTCTCTATCCATGATCCAAGGTACTGGAAGTCATCGACCTTCCTTAGTTGATTATTATCAATGGTTGTCAAGTTTCCATCAACATTAAAGGTCATGAATTCGGTCT
>JAUCBJ010006639.1:0-51289 GCA_032718475.1 Nemertoderma westbladi | reverse complement strand
TTCAGATTGAGTATTGTTACTATTATATTAATTCCCCCTATAATTCTAGCTGCCCCTGCAAGATGAAGAGAAAAGAGAAAAAAATCAACAGACATCCCAGAATGTTCTGCCATAGACCCAGAAAGGGGAGGGTAAAAAGTTCAGCCAATCCCATACCTAATATCCCTAAAAACCCCAGCATAAAACATAAGCCAAGCAAAAGGTAGAAGTCAAAATCTAAGATTATTCAGCCGCGGGAGAGCTATATCTACTGCCCCCATAGCACAAGGAATTATAAAATTCCCAAACCCTCCAATAAGAATTGGTATTGCTATAAAAAAAATCATAAGAATCCCGTGCTGTGTAATTATAGCATTAAAATGTTGCCCCCCTGTTCCTTGTTGATACATAAGCCTTGCACGGAAAGCAAAGCTCATTATTGACCCTATAATACCCGAAAATACCCCAAAAACAAAATATATAAATCCAATATCCTTATGAGCAACAGAAGAACCAAACCGCCAAACAAAACTTGCTCTAAATGAAAGAACTTTTTGAAAAAAAAACATAACAAAACCCAACAATCCCCTAAGTAAACAATAAAAAAAAAAAAAACTACAAAAGAAAGAAACCCAACTCCCACAGGAAGTAGAAATTTTCAATTTATTCCTATAACTTGATCGTAACGAATCCGCGGGTAACAAGCCCGAATGTATATAAATGTAAACATACAAAGAAAAAAATAAACATATCTCCCCCAATGTTGGAAAAAAATAAAAATATTAACAATAATAATTACTATAATAATTATTATACAATACTCCCCCAGAAAAAAAAAAGTAAATATCGCCCCAGAAAACTCAACATTGTAACCTGAAACAAGCTCAGACTCCCCCTCAACCAGATCAAAAGGGGCTCGTGCTGTTTCTGCTAGAATTGTAATAAACCAGCACATACACACCACACACCCACAAAAAATCACCCTTGTCCGAGTTTGAGCTTCTATAATATCATAAGAAGTTACAAAAATAATTACTACAATAACAAAAGTTGTTATTGTTACCTCATAAGAGACAAACTGAGCCACAGCTCGAAGCCCCCCAATAAACGAATATTTAGAATTGGAAAAAAACCCCGCTCCCATAATCCCATAAATTGAAAGAGAGGAAACAATAAAAAAAACAACAATAGAGAGCCCACTATTCACTCAAGATTGCGGATATGAAAAAACAAGCCAAACAACAAAAGCTACTGAGATAGGAATAAATGAAGCCCCAATAAATCCAAAAACAGCTATAGACCTCGAAATTACCACATATTCTTTAAAAATAAGTTTCAGGGCATCCGAGATAGGTTGAAGCACCCCAAAGGTCCCAATAATATTGGGACCGAGTCGAAATTGTGAAAATCCAATGATCTTGCGCTCAAAAAGGGTTAGAAACCCAGCAGAAAGTATAACAGGAACAATAAAAGCAAGAAGATTAATCGCTAGCCTAACCATATTCTACACTAAAACCCACGGTGTCCCACACGCGAGCCATAAAGCCGCACATTCATGTACCGCTACTTTGTTACGACTTATTACTTTAAGCAAGTGACGGGCAATATGTACACAGGCCAAAAATTTCATTTTATTAAATTTTACAAATTAATCCACTAAGCCCCAGCCTCTAAAAGCTGAGATAATTTAATACAACTATCTCTATCGAGAAATGTATTTAAATTAAGCCAACTAAATTGGCTTCATATCGACCAGAGATTAAAAACTATATCAACTAAATTTTTAGGGACTATTTCTCACAAAAGAGCCTCAAACTAAACGGATATTCAAATGCTGTGTATCAATCAGTTGCACCTTTGAACGAGTAACATCGGATTAACCATCAAAATTCTCAAAGTCTTGGCTTCTCTGCTGCCAAGTAAATACGCTTTTTGGTTTAACCTTAAATTACACAAATTACCAAACTCCCCCTGCCTAATATAAGTGGGTATCTAATCCACGTTTATTCTTAAGCCTTTCTGAGCGGCATAACTCCTCTAATAAAAAATTACCTAATTTATACTAATTTCACCTACTTTATAAAAGTTTAATTAGAGCCAACATCTTGTAATATTTTTAAACCCTCATAAGTCTAACCGAAATCTCTGGAACTTATTTAATTGGAGCCCCTGAGCTATACGATTTTTTGATTCCTCAAATAAATACGACAAAAAAGTGGATAATACTTTTAATTTCCATTTTTTTTATTGCACAAAAGAAAAATATACCAAATACTATGGAAATCTTATTTAAAGTGCCTGACCGAGACCCCACTAACAACGCAGTTGGCCATAGGGCCTACACTTTATAAAAAATTTTGTAAAATATACCGGTAATTATAAATAATTTCCTTGCCGCTTCAAGACAAAACTTTAATATAAGCTATACTGATCTATGAGAAATATAATTTATATAAATAGTTTTGAAGACTAACAGCTTTTTTAACTGAATTCCTCCTGACCAAACAAAAAACAAACATATCTTGTACTTTGGCAGCCTCATGGAGTGAATAAGCATGGTGGACAGCCCATGACTTTCTTGAGACGCATCTTAAAGGACACTGGCCTTAAAGATGCGGATGATCTAGCAAATGTCATGGGTGATAGGGAGTTGTGGCGGTGCAATTTTGTTGACAAGCCAGCACAGCATTCTTAAAAATGCAGCTGCAATGTAGCATGCCGATCCTAGTAGTAGTAGTAGTATAAATTAATAATAAAAGTAAGTAATAATCGGTTTCGTAAGTGGCTTGTAAGCCGCTTACAAAAGGCATTATATTATTATGGTCGTAAAGTGAAATCCTTTTCCAGTTTCGTTATTTATGATATGTTAAGCTGAAACTTGTGAAATCAGTACTATAGTACCTGTAAATTTCAAATTATATCAGGCTCAGCATATTATAGTTACCCCACTCCCCTCATACCTCCCACCGTTGTTTACAGCAGTTATTGTATTATATAATAATAATATCCACCAAAATCCCAATTGAAGTGCGATATCAAGATTTCCTTAGAATATTCCCTGAATTAGAAATACAGAGATATGAAATGGCCCTAAAACCTAAAACAAATATATTAAATGGCCTTCCTAGGAAAATACACCCATGTTAGATTGAGTTCATAATCTACAGTTAATTATATTAAATTTATTAACAGTGGCCCCTTTATAATATCAAAATATAAAATATGGCCCTAAATTCATAAATTAATTATATTGATGTCTATTGGCAGAAATAGACTGGCAGACAGACATGTGTCAAACGGAAAAGGCAGGGGGAAGGATAATTGGGATTACAATCAGAGATGTGAGGCAAAGGTGGCTTCTACTGCTTGCCTTGCCATTTGGCCATTGCCTTATAAGTTAATAATAAAAGTAAGTAATAATAGTAAAGTGAAATCCTCCTCCAGTTTCGTTATTTATGATACGTTAAGCTGAAACCTGTGAAATCAATACTATAATACAACCTGCGCTGCATCATTGGGGAGAAACTGATCCATAGGGCCTATGCAGATTTTTAAGTTTTTTATATGCAGTTTTAAATTTCAAAAATTTAAAACCTTCGATATTTCATATTTTATAATCATTTTGACGTGACACCTGGCAATCATTATAGTAATAATTAAGGTGCATAATACTAGCACAGGCACATTGGCCATTCAAAAACGGTGCATTTATAATCTCTGTACCTGTAAATTTCAGATTATATCAGGCTCAGCATATTATAGGTTAACCCCCTCGTCCTCATACCTCCCAGACCGTGGGTTTAGCAGCAGTTATTGTATTATATAATAAAATAATATCCACCAAAATCCCAATTGAAGTGCGATATACAAGATTTCCTTAGAATATTCCCTGAATTAGAAATACGGAGATATGAAATGGCCCTAAAACCTAAAACAAATATATTAAATGGCCTTCCTAGGAAAATACACCAATGTTAGATTGAGTTCATTTTACGTGGTACTTCAAGAGGGTCATGGCGCTTCTCCGAAGAGACAAATTTTAGATTTTTCGATTTAGATTGGAAAATTACTAATATCTTGGGATGGTTCACAACAAATATTTATTGTGAGCGGTGCCAAAACTTCACACTGTAGAAAGCAATGCAGTAGTTGCTGTGATACAGTGTGCTTATTATACTGTATAAGGAAATTGTGTAGGTAGTATGCCTTGTAGAACTTTACGGTTATTGGTTGGAAAGTAAGTTGGCTGAGCAATGAGCATTCAGCAGTGACACAGCAGATGATTGGTATTGACTATTGGTAGTCCATAAGAAAGTCAATTGCAGATATCTGCAACATTCAGTATCATTATCAAGGGGTGTGTTATAAAACGAAGTCCTAAGACCCAAGGCAAGACCTAAGACCCTACAAAAGTAAGACCCCTCCTGGTACAAAAGTATGACACCCCCTGGTACAAAGGTAACAACCCCCTGATAAAAAAAAAAGTAAGACCCCCCCCCCCCCCCCCCCCCCCCCCCCCCATGGTTACAAAAGTAAGACCCTGTTAGCGGATCCAATTCGCTGCAACTACCCAGCGGAAAAATTGGGAAAGGTATGATTTACGAATCATAATTGGATATGCGATATTACCAATATAATATCGCATACCGAAGACACCAGGGCAATATGCATTGCCAGCTAGAGAGAGAGATGCCAGCACATTAGCTCATCTAAGGGGGAAGCTAGCATAGGGCCAGGGGATTGGCCAGAGAATAGATCAACCAATGATGGGGTGGCTTACCATTAATTATCGCGCATTCATTGGTAGGCCAAACCTAGGTAGGAATGTGTATCCCATGTAATATATATAACCGTTACTCTGTTAATTGTGCTTCAGTTGGCTAGATTGAGTGTAGAAGTCAGACGGTTTTCAACCGTCGCCATTACTGCTATTATTGTGCTGTATTACTGATGCTCATATATCTGACATTACTAATAATCACGGACTCAGTTATTAACTCAGTTTATTATATCGGCCTTCGGCCTTTCAGCCCCAAGCCTTCAGCCATTAGCACGCGGCGACGCTTATGAACCACGACACAAAATCCTCGCCAACTCGTCAACAGCCAATGAGTATTGGGTACGTGTGTAACAGGTTTTTTTTTACATAACGTGCTACATAACGTGCTTTTTTTTTTACATAACGTGCTTGATAAATAAGTACTTTTTTTAAATGTTTATTTGCTAATAAATATTTCACTAGATGACATCTGATATTTCAAATAATAAATTTGAATTTACCTATTTACATTTTTACCTCTCCTCTCCATATTGGCTAATTAGTTATTTTGAGTTTTGTATCAATAGGTTAATGTAATAGGCCTACTGTGTTACACTACTGGACAATTTAGAATTGTTAATATTTTCTTGTAATTATGATTAATATGGAATTTATTTGTATAACATCACTGTAAATAATATAGATGAGGAAAAATATGAAATGTGTTGTCCATCGACCTACTATTTCTTTGATAAAGGAGAAAACATTTTGTTTTGTGACACTACTGGACATTTCTTTCAGGATCCATTACGAAGAGAACTAAGGCAAAATTATGATGTTATTTTGAAAATGATATAATTGATATGTTCAATAGAGCCAGTTACGAAAATAATACCTTCAACAAAAATAATTTCCATACTCCATACATAGCAGCATTTCATGTAAATTGATATCAAAAATTGGCACAATTTTAATTTTTTCTGAGAGATTTGTACCATTTCCCTCACAAATTTTTTAGGTTAGACATTTTTTTATCTTTACTTTTCATCCGGGGGGCAAAATAACACCATTAATGATGGTTGCATTGCCAGAAAATATCTTTATCAAGTTTTCTTGTGATCAGTGACCTCGAAAACCCTTATACCATCGAAATTGTACTTTTTGAGCAAAGATCTAAAAAATTGTTGAACATATTATATTTATTGCATTTCGGCATTTTGTTTGCTAAATTTTGTCCAATTGCAGAATATTGGTTATCGAAGTAATCTTCAATATCTTTGTGAATTGTCAACGAATTTGTTGTCAATGAGGAAGACATTGGGTTCTATTGTTAATTCGTTGTTTTGTCAACAATATTATTATTAATATTCGCTTATTATTAATTTTTAATTATTATTATTAATTATTAATTTTCACTTATATTTAGTATTTCATGAACCACAAAGGAAATATTGAATGCATAACAAACAATTGTGATAATAATTCAAGCAACACAGTATCTAGCAAATATCTAGCAAATTTAACGATTCGAAGTCTAACCAATGCTAGCTACTCTAATTTAACGATTTGAAGTCTAACCAATGCTAGCTACTCTAATTTAACGATTCAAACTCCAACCAATGCTAGCTACTCTAATTTAACGAATCGAACTCTAACCAATGCTAGCTACTCTAATTTAACGATTCGAAGTCCACCCAATGCTAGCTACTCTAATTTAATGTATCGAACTCTAACCAATGCTAGCTACTCTAATTTAACGAATCGAAGTCTAACCAATGCTAGCTACTCTAATTTAACGATTCGAAGTCTACCCAATGCTAGCTACTCTAATTTAACGAATCAAAGTCTAACCAATGCTAGCTACTCTAATTTAACGATTCGAAGTCTACCCAATGCTAGCTACTCTAATTTAACGAATCGAAGTCTAACCAATGCTAGCTACTCTAATTTAACGATTCGAAGTCCACCCAATGCTAGCTACTCTAATTTAATGTATCGAACTCTAACCAATGCTAGCTACTCTAATTTAACGAATCGAAGTCTAACCAATGCTAGCTACTCTAATTTAACGATTCGAAGTCTACCCAATGCTAGCTACTCTAATTTAACGAATCGAAGTCTAACCAATGCTAGCTACTCTAATTTAACGATTCGAAGTCTACCCAATGCTAGCTACTCTAATTTAACGAATCGAAGTCTAACCAATGCTAGCTACTCTAATTTAACGAATCGAAGTCTAACCAATGCTAGCTACTCTAATTTAACGATTCGAAGTCTACCCAATGCTAGATACTCTAATTTAACGAATCGAAGTCTAACCAATGCTAGCTACTCTAATTTAACGATTCGAAGTCCACCCAATGCTAGCTACTCTAATTTAATGTATCGAACTCTAACCAATGCTAGCTACTCTAATCTAACGAATCGAACTCTAACCAATGCTAGCTACTCTAATTTAACGATTCGAAGTGTACCCAATGCTAGCTACTCTAATTTAACGAATCGAAGTCTACCCAATGCTAGCTACTCTAATTTAACGTATCGAACTCTAACCAATGCTAGCTACTCTAATTTAACGATTCGAAGTCTAACCAATGCTAGCTACTCTAATTTAACGTATCGAACTCTAACCAATGCTAGCTACTCTAATTTAACGAATCGAAGTCTAACCAATGCTAGCTACTCTAATTTAACGATTCGAACTCTAACCAATGATAGCTAATCTAATTTAACGATTCGAAGTCTAACCAATGCTAGCTACTCTAATTTAACGAATCGAACTCTAACCAATGCTAGCTACTCTAATTTAACGATTCGAAGTCTAACCAATGCTAGCTACTCTAAATTAACGAATCGAAGTCTAACCAATACTAGCTACTCTAATTTAACGAATCGAATTCTAACCAATGCTAGCTACTCTAATTTAACGAATCTAAGTCTAACCAATGCTAGCTACTCTAATCTAACGAATCGAAGTCTAACCAATGCTAGCTACTCTAATTTAACGATTCGAAGTCTACCCAATGCTAGCTACTCTAATTTAACGAATCGAAGTCTAACCAATGCTAGCTACTCTAATTTAACGAATCGAAGTCTAACCAATGCTAGCTACTCTAATTTAACGATTCGAAGTCCACCCAATGCTAGCTACTCTAATTTAACGTATCGAACTCTAACCAATGCTAGCTACTCTAATTTAACGAATCGAAGTCTAACCAATGCTAGCTACTCTAATTTAACGAATCGAAGTCTAACCAATGCTAGCTACTCTAATTTAACGAATCGAAGTCTAACCAATGCTAGCTACTCTAATTTAACGATTCGAAGTCCACCCAATGCTAGCTACTCTAATTTAACGTATCGAACTCTAACCAATGCTAGCTACTCTAATTTAACGAATCGAAGTCTAACCAATGCTAGCTACTCTAATTTAACGAATCGGAGTCTAACCAATGCTAGCTACTCTAATCTAACGAATCGAAGTCTAACCAATGCTAGCTACTCTAATTTAACGATTCGAAGTCTACCCAATGCTAGCTACTCTAATTTAACGAATCGAAGTCTAACCAATGCTAGCTACTCTAATTTAACGAATCTAAGTATAACCAATGATAGATACTCTAATTTAACGAATCGAAGTATAACCAATGCTAGCTACTCTAATTTAACGTATCGAACTCTAACCAATGCTAGCTACTCTAATTTAACGAATCGAAGTCTACCCAATGCTAGCTACTCTAATTTAACGAATCGAAGTCTAACCAATGCTAGCTACTCTAATTTAACGAATCTAAGTATAACCAATGATAGATACTCTAATTTAACGAATCGAAGTATAACCAATGCTAGCTACTCTAATTTAACGTATCGAACTCTAACCAATGCTAGCTACTCTAATTTAACGATTCGAAGTCTAACCAATGCTAGCTACTCTAATTTAACGATTCGAAGTCTAACCAATGCTAGCTACTCTAATTTAACGTATCGAACTCTAACCAATGCTAGCTACTCTAATTTAACGAATCGAAGTCTAACCAATGCTAGCTACTCTAATTTAACAATTCGAAGTCTAACCAATGCTAGCTACTCTAATTTAACGATTCGAAGTCTAACCAATGCTAGCTACTCTAATTTAACGATTCGAACTATAACCAATGCTAGCTACTCTAAATTAACGAATCGAAGTCTAACCAATACTAGCTACTCTAATTTAACAATTCGAAGTCTAACCAATGCTAGCTACTCTAATTTAACGATTCGAAGTCTAACCAATGCTAGCTACTCTAATTTAACGAATCGAAGTATAACCAATGCTAGCTACTCTAATTTAACGATTCGAACTATAACCAATGCTAGCTACTCTAAATTAACGAATCGAAGTCTAACCAATGCTAGCTACTCTAATTTAACGAATCGAAGTCTAACCAATGCTAGCTACTCTAATTTAACAATTCGAAGTCTAACCAATGCTAGCTACTCTAATTTAACGATTCGAAGTCTAACCAATGCTAGCTACTCTAATTTAACGATTCGAACTATAACCAATGCTAGCTACTCTAAATTAACGAATCGAAGTATAACCAATGCTAGCTACTCTAATTTAACGAATCGAATTCTAACCAATGCTAGCTACTCTAATTTAACGAATCGAAGTCTAACCAATGCTAGCTACTCTAATTTAACGATTCGAAGTCTAACCAATGCTAGCTACTCTAATTTAACGAATCGAATTCTAACCAATGCTAGCTACTCTAATTTAACGATTCGAAGTCTAACCAATAATGCTAGCTACTCTAATTTAACGAATCGAAGTCTAACCAATGCTAGCTACTCTAATTTAACGAATCGACGTCTAACCAATGCTAGCTACTCTAATTTAACGAATCGAAGTCTAACCAATGCTAGCTACTCTAATTTAACGAATCGAAGTCTAACCAATGCTAGCTACTCTAATTTAACGATTCGAAGTCTAACCAATGCTAGCTACTCTAATTTAACGAATCGAAGTCTAACCAATGCTAGCTACTCTAATTTAACGATTCGAACTCTAACCAATGCTAGCTACTCTAATTTAACGATTCGAACTCTAACCAATGCTAGCTACTCTAATTTAACGAATCGACGTCTAACCAATGCTAGCTACTCTAATTTAACGAATCGAAGTCTAACCAATGCTAGCTACTCTAATTTAACGAATCGACGTCTAACCAATGCTAGCTACTCTAATTTAACGAATCGAAGTCTAACCAATGCTAGCTACTCTAATTTAACGAATCGAAGTCTAACCAATGCTAGCTACTCTAATTTAACGAATCGAAGTCTAACCAATGCTAGCTACTCTAATTTAACGAATCGAAGTCTAACCAATGCTAGCTACTCTAATTTAACGAATCGAAGTCTAACCAATGCTAGCTACTCTAATTTAACGAATCGAAGTCTAACCAATGCTAGCTACTCTAATTTAATGAATCGAAGTCTAACCAATGCTAGCTACTCTAATTTAACACACTTTCCAGTCGTATTACTATAATATTTACATTCAACCAAGGCCATCGTAATATATTACCGGTACGATGGCCTTGATTTAAATAGGAAAATGTAAAACATTCTGATTGTAAGTATAGCTATACTTAGTATAAACAATTTATTCAACCATATAAATATATTTTAGAATACTAAATAGAAAAGTCGGACAAGTTGTATAGTATATCTCATTCGATCCATTACTAGATTCCATAGACTTCCTTAGCATTTAAATAGTCCCGATTGTCCTCATTCAATGCGGATTGGTTGATTATTCCAGCTCCGGTAACTTCTGATTGGTTGACATATATTGGGGATACTGTCTTACTCATGCATGCAAGGTTATCTGATTGGTTGTTCATTGAGGCTTCCGCTACTTGTGATTGGTTAACATAAACTCTCCCCTCCACTACTGTGTTGCTATTATCTCGCCCTCTCCCATCCACTACTGTGTTGCTATTCTCTTGCCCTCTCCTCTCCCCTGTGTTGCTATTCTCTTGCCCTCTCCTCTCCCCTGTGTTGCTATTCTCTTGCCCTCTACCCTCCCCTGTGTTGGTATTCTCTGGCCCTCTCCCCTCCACTACTGTGTTGGTATTCTCCACAGTGATTGTGTTCCGGCAATTTGTATCAGTTTCTGTAGTTACCTTGTTTCTACCAACTTTAGATTCATCGATTGTATCATAGGGATGTTTTTCATTTGTTATCTGATCATCTCGACTACTGGAGGTGAGCGGAGTAAGATTGACAGGTGACCGATTGGTTGATGGGTGATTTACAGACCTCGCATTGGCTGTTTGATTTATAGTTATCCTATTGGCTGGTGGATTTAGATAGTTCTCATTGACTGGTTGGTTTCGAAAACTCTCAGTGGCTAATGACCGATTGTTTGAAGCTCGAATGGCTGGTATCTCTAATTCTTCATAGGGGTGACTCGGTATGTTAGCTGGACCATCTAGTCCATATACAACTGTGTCCCCGTAGACAGGACTACGAGGTTTTCTATTCCGATATCTTTTGAGTAAAATGATTGCCAATACGACTATAACAATCACTGCCATTCCACATCCAACAACACCTCCAATGATTGCAGCAGAGGAATTGGAATGTGTAGGAAATTCTTCTAAAAATATAACAATAATAAAATGTTTTTGAACTTGTACTGGAGAGTGCGGGTGTGTGCGGGTGTGCATGACAGGTCAGAAAAAAAACCACGTGATTGAAGATGTGTTGTTTCTTTTCATATCAGAGATAAATTGTAAGGTCATTCTTGTTCGTCAAAAACATTGGATTGGTAAATTTTCCCGCGAACTTTACAATGAAATACCGACGATCTGCTAGTAAGTTTCACGAAATCGCCCCAAGAGCAGACAAATAGCTGAGTATTTATAAATAAGTAGGGCTGCTCTTTCGTCGTTGGCAACCCCAATTTATAGCGGGAAATTTAAATTCTCCAAACTGACAAATAGCAAACAATTGTACTACTACTACTAGGATCGGCATGCTGCATTGCAGCTGCATTTTTAAGAATGCTGTGCCGGCTTATCGACAAAATTGCACCGCCACAACTCCCTATCACCCATGACATTTGCTAGATCATCCGCATCTTCAAGGCCAGTGTCCTTTAAGATGCGTCTCAAGAAAGTCATGGGCTGCCCACCATGCTTATTCACTCCATGAGGCTGCCAAAGTACAAGATTATGCACTGGCTGGTCCTCACGGCGAACGCAATGTCCTGCAAAGCGGAGGCGATTTTGTTCTAGTATCAAGCTTGGGGGAACCAATGAGACACCTCCAATGTTATATAGTGTCTGGATGGAGAAGTGTGCATTGTAATTGACACAATGAACCAGGCGTAGCATTCTTGTGAATGTGCCATCCAGAGATTTGGTGTCCTCAGCAGTTAGAGCCCAGCATGGACTCCCATAGAGGAGTACTGGAACTACTGCTGCGCTAAATAATCGGACGTTAAGTTTCCGATTAATTCTCGGTACGTCCAAATCCTGGAAAGCCTATTCAAGGCTGCCCATGCCTTACCCTTACGTATTCGAAGGTCCTCACCTGACTTCCAGATCCATGATCCCACGTAACAGAAGTCATCCACATGCTCAAGCAAGCATACCATCTTTTGAGCTTATGCTCATCCGATCAGAGACTTGCTGAGGACTTTCAAAGTTAACTGTCAAAATTTTGGTCTTTCTGGAGTTAATAAAAAAACCAACACTAGAAGCAGCATGTTCTAATGAGCTGAGGAGCCGTTGGGCTCCCTCTAGTGATTCTGAGAGTACTCCTAAGTCATCAGCAAAGTCTAGATCAGTTAGGTACTTGGCAGGATTTCCTCGACTTCTGGAGCCAGTAGGTGGAGTTATCATCACCCCATCATCATTATGATGATCTAAGGACATGCGTAGAACATAGTCAACAACAATTATGAACAAGAATGGTGCAAGTGTGTCTCCCTGGGGGACGCCCCATAACACTTCAAATGGTTCTGTGTCACCGTAAACAGTAGACACAAATGTTGTCGAACCATTGTATACTGATCTGATTGCTGCAATTTCATCAGGAATCCCATATAATGAAAGTATGCTGAACATACGTGAGCGGGAGACTGAATCAAAGGCCTTGAAGAAGTCAACAAAGATAACAGCCAGATGCCTGTCTTTCTTTTTTGATAACTCTTCAATTATCCTTCTAAGTGCCAAAATGGGCTCCATGGTCCCACGACCTTTACGGAACCCATTCTGATTTCCACGGAGCAGTCTCTCAATGGGATCCCTAATGCGATTTAATAGAATTCTGTTGTATAGCTTTGCAGCAATCGAGATCAATGAGATTCCCCGAAAAGAACCATAGAGTGTTAGGTTCCCCTTCTTGGGAACTGGCACAAACTTATTTGTTTTCATTTCTTGTGGGACTCTTGTTGTTCGGTACATGTCTACTATGATGGGATATATGAACTTTAAACACTCAGGTATTTTAAAGAACTCACAATTAAACAATTGTAACAACTCGTTGTATCTCACCTGATGCTGGTTCACCTTCTATTATAGGAGTTGGATCCTGACAACCGAACTTATTACAGGCCACCACTGAGAAATAATGACGTTCATTGGGTAATCCTGAGACGATTATGTAAGAATCATTTGTATTTCCTGTTGTTATAGTAACAATATTTCCGTTACTGTTTGTGTACTCAACTCTAAACCATTGAATAGATCCCCCATTGAATCCTGGTGTCCAACTAACTATAACTCTGGAATTATCAACTGCTTCTACTTTAACTCCAGTCGGCATATGTGGAGGTCCCATAGGTTCCAACTTAACGTCACATTCACCAAAAGTACTGATACCATTTCTAACCCTCCCATAGTAGGTTAGATTAAGATCACCACTGGTTACATCATATATCATTAGACTTATGACAGCAATATTTTTATACCCAAATTTCTCCACTACAACAACTGATGTTCTATATTTATCACCATCGGGCAGCTCCTTATTTAAGTCAACTTCACTAAGCCAATAATAACTCGATACAGCTGGATAACTTTCCAATGTACATGTTAGAGTAACGACATTCCCAACATCTCCTATAACAGTTCGCTCTGTGTCTTTGTGAATCCAAATGGGTTTGTCTAAGAAAATCGAAAAATATTTTATTTTATTTGAAACAATATTTGTTATACTACAACTACAACTAGGTCGAGCGAACTCGGACAGTGGAAATGAGATCATTCCAGGCTTTCCGATTCTCCATAGTTGTCGCAATTTCGTTTCTCCCAACTTCAGTATCCCTTTCAAGTTGATCTATATATGTTATGGCCGGTCGTCCACGACTACGCTTTCCATGAGTTGGTTGCCAGAGAAGTAGATCTGGTATGACCTCGTCTTTACTTCGCCAGCAATGCCCACTGAATCTTAATCTGCGTTCACGGAGGGTGGTTGATACAGGTGGTATTGTACCATAACGCTCGGAATTTCTCATGTGTTGTCTCCAGCTGATGTTTAGGGCTGCCCTTAGTAGTCTTGTGTAGCAACCATCAATTCGTTGTTCAAGTGATTTAGTCAGTGTCCAGGTCTCACCCCCATATAAAAATAAACTTTCCACTGTGGCTCGAAAGAACTTAGTCTTCAGGTGCCTGGAGAGATCTGATTTCCAGATGGTATCCATTTTTCATAGAGCTACCCAAGCCTTTGCTTTCCTAACTTCTATGTCCTTTTTGCTACTTTCTATCCATGATCCAAGGTACTGGAAGTCGTCGACCTTCCTTAGTTGATTATTATCAATGGTTGTCAAGTTTCCATCAACATTAAAGGTCATGAATTCGGTCTTTGTAGCATTTAAATGCAATCCAACCTCATTAGCAGCCCTCTCCACTTTATTTAGTAGAAGCTGTGCATCTGCTAGGGTATTAGAGAGCAGGGCGATGTCATCCGCAAAGTCGGTGTCTGTGACTGTATGTAGTTGCCGACTGTAGATGTCTGATCTCTGCAGTCACAATTCTCTGGTCCGAACCAATTACGTTGAACGAGCTGTATGCCTCGCAGTTGATCATGCTGTTTCTCCACTTTTGCAATGGAACCAAAGCACAGTTGGGCTTTGGTTCCATTAGGGTATTGAAAGGTCCATAGCTTCCCCTTACTCTTTTCGAATGTGTTGTTTGTTGGTATCAATTCACATTCTTCCATTAGGTCTAAAAGTAAGTACCCATTTCTGTTAGAACTGGTGTTATAGGTGTAACCCTTGATGTCTTCTGGGCCAATTTGGGCATTCAGGTCACCAGCAATGACTTTAACATTGTGTTTCGGAATGTCCTTTATAAGCCCAGTCAGTTCTTCATAAAACTTGACTGCTTGTTCTGGCTCTGAGGCATTGGTTGGACTGTAGCAACATATAACTGTTGCCTTGGGATTCCCATCAAATGTTGATGGTCAGAACACTGAACTATTAACTCAATAGTGAATGACTCCTGTTCTACTAACAGTGATGGAGGATAATATTTACAGTAGTTTATTGTTACTTACACTGAACTATTAACTCAATAGTGAATGACTCCTGTTCTACTAACAGTGATGGAGGGTAATATTTACAGTAGTTTATTGTTACTTACACTGAACTATTAACTCAATAGTGAATGACTCTGTAATAGTTAATGAATCATAAAACGTATATTCGGCTGTAGTTGTGTAAATCCCTGAAGATCTTTTATATATTTCGATATTTCTAACTTCATCTCCACCGGTTACGAAGTTGCCACTCCAAATATAACCAACATCTATATTGCATCCATCTCCATCTGGAATCCACTTTACCTCTATTGGGTCGTTATGAACTTCCAAACTTCTATTTAATTGTATTGAATCACCTCCGTTATAAGAAGTACCAGAAACTTTCAGTTTCAGATCACAATATTCTACAGTTACCGGTACCGCTGGGCTTTCTATTCTCCCTTCCTCGCCGTTGCTGTACTGACCGGTAAACTCGCACTTATAATCACCTCCATCGTCGGCGCGTAAAGGGTCTAGTGTAAATGTTGATGAATATAGTTCAGTAACTATAGCTGCATCACCAGTAACATCTTTACTACCAACATACCAGGACCAACTTGGGTTTCGTTCCACATTGTAGTCGTCTGCCGAACATTTTAATTCCAATGTTTCGCCTTTTTTCTTTTTAATCGGAACGTCGGGGTTAATGTTTATCCTAGACGGCAAATCTGTAACAATAATATTAATAATAATAATATAACTTAGATGTAAAACTTTTAGATACATAACGTTGTAATGTTAATTGTTATATATTGTAATAGCGTGATCGTTAAACGGGAATATTGTTGACACTTTTTTTGGTTACTTATCTAAATAAAAATTACCCTGTAGTGGTTAATGTAAGCCAATATAGCCAATCTCGTTTAGTGATCTTTCTTTAGGCAAATCTAAGTAATACTGTGGATACAAAATAATATAAATGGTGGATGGATGAGTGCCCCCCCCCCCCCCCCCCCCCCCTCCCCCACTTGGTATTTTGGATATACTGTATTAGTACAAGTATTTAGTCATTTTATGACATATTTACCCAGTGGGACGAGTTATAAACTTATAACGTTTCTTAAACTTATAAGTTACGTTTAAACCTCAAATAGTTTAGTGGAAAAAAACGCAACTTTAGTTGACAGATTGCCTTTATTGTTGACTACGGCCGTTCCGAATATTGTCAATCGGTTTATATTTTTAGGAGAACCTTGACGTGGGGATTTGATTTCCAATTTGTTTACTTATAATTATTGGTAGTTATCAGTATTTCAACTTTGTTTATAATGCGATAATGTTATAAAGGAAGTTTCTACAGAAGGAAGTTCTACACACATCATAAACTGCAGGGGTATTGCTGGTTGATGAATTAATTTATAATGTAATTTTACTCGATTCATAACATTTACAATGTCTGAGTGTCTGTAAATATATTGAAACACGCGCACAGGTTAACTAAAATTATTAGCTACAGTATATATTTATTATAATATTTATTATATTTATTACTTATTCTAATATTTATTACAAATTGTGCACCTGTAACATTATAAGTAAATTCATTATTATATTAAATAAGTTAAGTTATAATTTTCCTTTTATTTTTTTTGTTTCGCTTTTTGGCATTCCTTCTTACTTTATATATGCAGTTACATTAAGATTACAATTAATTAAGATTACAATTAAGATTACAATGTGTAACGTAATAATATTTTACAAGGCTTATGATTTAAATATTTAATATTAATTAAAATTTATTTATACATAATAAGGTTATAAATAGTTTAGGTTGTACAACAACGCAAACACAATTATAAAATCTTAACATAATTACAAATTTTGAGCAGCAAACCGAGAACAAAGGATCAGGCTAAATTCATGTGTGTAAGTGACGGCAACTGGTTTGATTTTATCAGATAATCGTACAATATATTATTATAAAATATAAATCAGTTTTTCTGACTCAAATCGTCTTAAAATTTGATTTTCTAAATATGTTGTTTTCAACATTGACGCCTTTTCTACTTTTACCGCGACATGTGCAAAAAAATATATATGTTATGTATATTGACAATACCGATAGTGAAAATCATAATTTTGAGTTTTGTAATATTAAACCAACTGAATTACGTCTCCCATGTAATGCTATTTCTGTCTGTACGGGAACCACTTCCATTGGGGGGGGGGGGGGGGGGGGGGACATTTTCACATTTTCGCCATCTTTGCCAACAGTCGCTACTGTTAAGTAATACAATACTGCAGGAAAACGTTTTACTGGTTTAATGGTTTTACTGGTTAAATAGCTCTGTAGAGCTATGGCCTAGTCTAACTTGTGCTATGGTTTGTGCTTACGTGAGAAAATATAAATTAACGATTAATTAAATGTAAATGTATGTAAAAAATACATTGTACATGTAAAAAAAAGAAAAAAAATACTCGAAAATTTCAAAAACTACCACTTCTTTCCCCATTTTGGACTTCACTTTTCATGTCATTTTCCGGCTTGGCGTCCTCAGAATGCCTTCGGCCGTGGCAGAAACCAGTCTACAGTCTGATGTTCACTGACACTGACCGTATGTAACTAAATATGTTGTAACATAATGTAACCTTTAGTGGATATCTCAAACTTACATTCAACTTCGATCGTAGTGGTACAGGATTTATCCACTTCTATAGCTCTATTCCTCGCCTTACATATAAACTCTGCCCCATTATCTCCACGACTTAGATCTCTACTTATACTCAATGTATCTCCTGGTTCAATTACGACTCCACCAATAGCTCCGTTACTATACCAACTCCATCTAGAATCTCCTGATGTACTTCCAGCTACCGGTACCGGTACCCAATCCGATAACTTACAGTTTAATGCAGCTGAACTGCCTTCTATATAAGTACAACTCGGTACATCGCAGCTACACTTTGGATGATTATCAGCTTTACATTGGGGTGGAAGAGTTATTATAAGTGGGAAAGCTGTCTGACTGGATATGGCCGGGTTGTTTTGAAGTTTTACCGTTGTTAATCCATCAGCCCAATATTTAATTTGTATCTCCAATACCTCCGGTATAGATTCAATAACAGGAGGATTCAACCCAACAGTTATATTCCCTTCAGCTCCGGCTGTGTTGCTACTTATATACTCTGTTGTACTCCATCTATCGCAAGGGATAGCCTTGTTATCCTTATTGTAGCAATCATCTCTATTGGCGTTTCCTTTATTCCGCACACGTATGTTGTTACCTTTACCATCACTAGCAGTAACATCTAAATCTAATAGATCGGAAACACCCATTGTACTTTGGGCCTCAATAATAAAATTAAGTTTTACTCTAATACTATTTCTTTCTTCTTTCCGTAAACATTCTCTAGTAAATTTAGATCCATTTGGTTCGACTAGTTTATATCCATTATACTTGAACCCGAGAATAACATCAGTTAATGTTAGTAATATAATTATAAATAATTTCATTATAAATATATTAAATAATTAATATTATATTTCATATTATTATATATAGCGTGGCTAATCTATTCACTGCCAGCGTCGTTCACTCTAAGTTCTCTATGTTAGTTTAAACAAAATATTAAATTAATTGATGCACATAATAATTATGAAGTTACATAATTTGCAACTTCATAGTTTTGATTTTATCGGATAGTGGAGACTTTGGGTTTTGATAACACATTGACAATGTCAAGTTGAAAATTAAATTTTGACATTATGACATGTCCAAACTATTCTATTTTAAATTAACCTTTTGACATAATGACATGTCTAAATGTCAAAATTACTATTTTGAAATGACATTTAGACATTATGACATATGCCCATATGTCAATATTTCAATTTGAAATGACATTAATTAAGACATTTCTAAATTTGATTTTGAAAATGACATTATTAGATTGCCAAATTTAAAACTATATTTTTACATTACGACATCTCTCCAAGTGTCAAAATGTCAACTTGAAAATGTCACATTGACACTATTAAATGTCAAATTGCTAATTTGAAAATGACATTTTGACATCATGGCATGTCTAAATTTCAATTTGAAAAAGACATGCCGACATTCTTGTAGTAGATACCTGCCAAGTTTCAGCTTAACCCTACTGTACTTAGCCCGGGGGGGGGGGGGGGGGGGAGCTTAATAATAGTAATAATTAGTAATACGAAATCCTTATGAATGTAATTAAATACAAATTATTCTAAAAAGATTTACTCAAAAATTATGAAGTCTTGGCATTGGTGACGCGACACTAGGCTAGTGAGATTCAGGATATCGCGTTAAATATTAAAATCGATAACCCCATCGAATTCCGTAAAGGCATTAATAAAATATTGCAACTTTTTTGAAATTTGTAAAATTCTAAAACTAGAAAAAATTAACTTTTGAACGGCGCTGTTTGGGGTTTCGAAACATTGATATGCTGAAAGAGGACATCGAATTAATTTGAAAAAGTTCCGGAGTTATAGCGGGGAAAAAAAATTACCCCCCCCCCCCCCCCCCCCCCCCCCCAGTCGCCAAAACATGGGATAGTTCTTTTTACAGAACACAAGCGACCACACCCGAACACACCCGAAGACACTCCAAAAACTGCCGAACACAATCGAACACAGTCGAAAATAGAAAGAGCACAAAAAATAACACCGGGTACCAACTTTTAGATAAAACTAGCCACGCGTTGCTTTTCTATAAGAAAATTCCCGAAATTATTGAATAAAATTGTCGCGAAATTAAATATTCATTTCTTATCAGGTAGGCCTATCATTTGTTGTGTACTGCTGTACTGTATAACAAACTATGTAGGGAAGCCTACCGAGGTCCGCACGCGCACCTGTCGCATATATAGTAATAGCGGGTTAGCTAATAGGCCTGTTTGCCTGTGTACTGGAATAGCTTGGTCTGGGACTGATTGCTGAGGAGGTATGAATTAGGAAGATATGCCCGTTACCGTACGCACTGTACATGACGTACGGTACAACATAGGTACCGGTACCGGTACCTACCTGCTTACTGCTGTACTGGAATATAAAGAGCTGGGTCCCGGTTAGGTACCTACCCTGACAGGTACCGGTAGGGATCTCTGTCCCGGTGCTAACCACACTTAACTTAGGCCTACTACTATGTACAACCCACTACTACTAATTTTATCTAATAGTTGGTACCCGGTGTTATTTTGTTGTGCTCTTTCTATTTTCGACTGTGTTCGATTGTTGCGTTACTTTTGATAGGGAACCGATTGGCAGTACAATTGGCAGTACAGTTTACGAAAAAAAAATTTTTGGTCAGAAAGAAAACATGGAAAAAGCATCTTTTTAATTAAAAAGATTTGACGCGACTATGTTTGCAATTGTAGGGTAGGGGTGTCTGTTATCTATTCTAAATAAAACAATTATTATTAGATGAGAGTACAGTGCAATAGTACTTAATACTGTTCATTGACCTGGTATGGGTAACATTACTAATTCTCTTTGGGTCGAGTGTGAAGGCTATCAGCTGTGTGAAATATTAAACAGAAACACACAGTAATTCTATAGTCTTTGGCCGATTCGACGATTTATCAATTAGAATCTAGTTGTTGAATAAAAAAGTTGGGAACGATTCGATGTGCGATATTCGAAATATTAGCATATTATCAACAATATACATTACGGAACGCGAAATTAAATACCCAGAACTACACTTTTACAGCTGAACAACATTTCACTACTTATTGTCAATTGGAGTTACGTACATTAATTATATCGTATTATATTGTATATCTGGGACGTTTACAACAGCTGTCGATTAAACTAACAATATCAGAAAACTGAACCAGGGTGCCAGACGGGTCTCAACTGCTGTTGGGTAGACTTAATGGAAGATTTCACAAACTTTCATAGGAGGCTAGAACAATGTACATTATATTGGTTGCTCCGATGTTTGTATTAGGCTAACTGAGAATGTATTAGGTATTAATAATTCGTGTTCTTTATTTTATTTATCTATTACAGAAAGACCCCTCCGCTGAATAAACTGCTCTTTGGGGCCGATTCCCAGGTTGTGGATATGGATACCATTTCACACATCGCAGTATATAATTGTGATTATGATTTGTTTGCCTCGGCGAATGTTATATTACATTAGATGGGGGCAGTTTTTTGCTTGATGCAAGTCATTCTTGGTTTGCATTTTCCAATCACATCTACTTCTTGGAGTCTGTGTAAGACAGGTTCGTTTAAAGAATTCCCCGTACTTAGTTCCAATTTAAGCCTCATGCGAATTTAGTTCCAATGGAAACAAATTTAGTTCCAATTTTGGCGAATTTAGTTCCAATTTAGGCAAAATTAGTTCCAATCCAATGGAAGCGAATTTAGTTCCAATGGAAGCGAATTTAGTTCCAATGTTTCAGTTGTGGGGCGAGCCACGTAGTTGGTGAAGAATCTGTTTAATGACGCTATTAGGTGGATGGTTAAAAAATAATTGTAAATAACTAACCCAAAACGCCCAACCTCGTAACCCAAACAATTCAATTTATATATTTAATCATTTAAAATAATATAATATGTATATAATATATATAATATGTAATATGTAAAAAACAACGCCCAACCTCCTAACCCAAACAACGCCCATCCACCTAAACCGAAACAACTGGTAAATATTGTAATTGGTTAGAAAATGGCACAATTTGCATGACTTGAGTATATAATACTACACAAAGTGGGGACTTCGCGCAGCACGAAGTTGGCGGAGCCTTAGCGAATTGACACTGTTAGGGGGTGGGTCAATTTATGCAAATAGTTGTCGTTGTCACGTTGGCCCTCTAGCGGCAGACTGGAGAACTGCAGATGGATTCGCCTCCTTTGAAAGTCACAGCTAATGGTCTAATACATATCTGCCAAGTTTCTGCTTAAACGGATTAAAAGCAAAGAAATGGGAGGGCATTTAATGTTTAGACATGTGGCCCTCTAGCGGGAGACCATTGCACTGATGGTGTCTCAAAGTCTCTCAAAAATCTAAACTTTTGCTCATATTGATACCTACAAATTTTCAACTTGGCAGCTTTAAATCCGACAAAGTTATTAGCATGTCAAAATCGTAACGACGACGACAACGACGACGACGACGACGACGACGACGACGACAACGACGACGACGACGACGACAACTATTTGCATAAATTGACCCATCCCCTAACAGTGTCAATTCGCTAAGGCTCCGCCAACTTCGTGGCTCGCCCCACAGACTCAGTTAGTCAGTATCAGTATACTCGTGATTAATAAATATTTCAAAGTGTGTAATTATACATTTAATTCATTAATAATAATTCGTTTTTTAAAAATGACAGAAGAGTTTTACAATTATTTACAATTATTGTTGACCCTACCCCGACCCAAATAGTGGCAATACGCAATAGGGTTCGCCAACTACGTGGCTATATCCCCGCGATTGAAACATTGGAACTAAGTTCGCTTCCATTGGAACTACAGTAAATTCGCTTCCATTGGAACTAAATACGTATGCATTGGAACTAAATTCGCATTTGCAAATGTGCGATTTGAACTAAGTTCGTGCTACCCACGTGGCGATCACGTGACGTTTAAAGACATATCGATGGCGTTCTATTAATAACATACAAAAATTAATGCTTTGCTGTTAAAAAGCTTTCTCACCAACAACCACGCAAATATATGTTGGTTGAATTCTGGGGTACATTTTACTTTTGTTATTAAATTTCAATGCTCTGGTTGTGCGATCAAAAGTGGATACCATGGTTAAATTTGCGCTGAAATGTAAACATATTTTATTTAAGTGCCAAAGTAGTCAGTACAGCAGTGGACCCATCACAAATTCAATAAAAATGTTTTAATTTTACATGTTATAACAAAATATATTAATCAAAATTCAAAAAAAATCTATATAAACAGTAAACACGGATACTATAAAATATTGTTATATATGAACGTTTGTTTGCCAAGTTTTATTTTAAATTCTGGGGCCAAATGTAACTTCCTCTTTGGCATCAATGGCAGGGAAATAGTAACAATATGGTAAGTAGATTTATGTTGAGTCCCCGATTGGAAAAAATCCATAATATTCTACAACTTCGGCGATTTGAAAGAAATAATGAGAGAGAAAATATGTTACAAAATAATAATTTTATAATAAAAAAGATAACAAATATAATAAAAAATAAGGATAGTACTATTTACTGACAGTTGTTACCCGTTATTAACAGTTATCCAATTTTTGCACAGACTATCCAACAGTTATCCAATCTTTGCACAGGCTATCCAACAGTTATCCAATTTTTGCACAGACTATCCAACAGTTATCCAATTTTTGCACAGACTATCCAACAGTTATCCAATTTTTGCACAGACTATCCAACAGTTATCCAATTTTTGCACAGACTATCCCAACAGTTATCCAATCTTTGCACAGGCTATCCAACAGTTATCCAATTTTTGCACAGACTATCCAACAGTTATCCAATTTTTGCACAGACTATCCAACAGTTATCCAATTTTTGCACAGACTATCCAACAGTTATCCAATCTTTGCACAGGCTATCCAACAGTTATCCAATTTTTGCACAGACTATCCAACAGTTATCCAATTTTTGCACAGACTATCCAACAGTTATCCAATTTTTGCACAGACTATCCAACAGTTATCCAATTTTTGCACAGACTATCCAACAGTTATCCAATTTTTGCACAGACTATCCAACAGTTATCCAATTTTTGCAGAGGCTATCCAACAATTATCGAAAATGTATTTAAAAAGGCAAAGGTCTCACGGCTGTCTGGGATTTCATTTTTACATTTATTAAGAGCAGGTCTCCTTGAAATAATTTTATAGTTGTTCCAGTACCATATACTATGGCTAAACTGAGATCAGGATAGCATCCTTTGATATAGTATTGTCTTTATGGGCTGACCGATTTTTAATTAATTAGGCCTAATTAATCCTCATAATTTAAGAAATTAATCCCGCCTTCCAGTAGTTAGTGGCGTTGTTCTTTCGAAGCTCTACAGTTCACTGAGCGACTGCACTGGACCTTCTCTCTATTGGCTCATCTAGTCATCCCCAATAATACACCGATTGTCATGGTAATTAACAACCATCTCCATTGTTGTACCAAATTCACAACAGTGACTGGGATGAGGTAGGCCTATGGAGAGGGGACGACGGACATCGGTATGTCGGGAAACATTGACGGAGGATGGGGACCAACGAACGACTTTCATCACATGGTCTCCGGTCAATACTTTCGATATACGCCAATGTTCTTCGTTACACAGGCAACAATGTTAGGAAGCGCCAACAGGCACGCATTTGATTCTACGTCGTCAGAAGGAAATCCGAAGACAAGACGGAAACCATTCCAGGGTTTGGTTCCGGTATAATCGGTCAGCCCATAAATACAATACTGGTACTATAACAAAGGCTGCATATCCTGATATCAGTACGTGGTACCGGTACAAAACTTATTTTCGCCATTTTAAATTCATATTCGATAACTGTTGGATAGCCAGTGCAAAGATTGGATAACTGTTAATAACCACCGGTAACAACTGTCAGTAAATATTACTATCCCAAATATAACACCAATGGAATACTAAATATAGACGAAACTGCAAAATTTCATCAATTTTTCTGGACCCGAAATAATTTTTCAGCTATACTTAGTATAAACAATTTATTCAACCATATAAATATATTTTAGAATACTAAATAGAAAAGTCGGACAAGTTGTATAGTTATCTCGTTCGATCCATTACTAGATTCCATAGACTTCCTTAGCATTTAAATAGTCCAGATTGTCCTCATTCAATGCGGATTGGTTGATTATTCCAGCTCCGGTAACTTCTGATTGGTTGACATATATTGGGGATACTGTCTTACTCATGCATGCACGGTTATCTGATTGGTTGTTCATTGAGGATTCCGCAACTTGTGATTGGTTAACATAAACTGAAGGCACCGATTGAGTGATTCCAGAAGAGCCATTTAATCGGTTGTTAATGAAAGGTGCATCATTATCAGCTGTGTTGCTATTCTCTCGCCCTCTCCCCTCCCCTGTGTTGGTATTCTCCACGGTGTTGGTGTTCTGGCAATTTGTATCAGTTTCTGTAGTTACCTTGTTTCTTCCAACTTTAGATTCATCGATAGTCTCATAGGGATGGTCATCATTTGTTATCTGATCATCTCGACTACTGGAGGTGAGCGGAGTAAGATTGAAAGGTGACTGATTGGTTGATTTATAGTTATCCCATTGGATGGTGGATTTAGATAGCTCTCATTGGCTGGTTGGTTTCGAAAACTCTCAGTGGCTAATGACCGATTGTTTGAAGCTCGAATGGCTGGTATCTCTAATTCTTCATAGGGGTGACTCGGGATGTTAGCTGGACCATCCCGTCCATATACAACTGTGTCCCCGTAGACAGGACTACGAGGTTTTCTATTCCGATATCTTTTGAGTAAAATCATTGCCAATACGACTATAACAATCACTGCAAATCCACCTCCAACCACCCCACCTATCAGCGGTATAGTAGGATCATAATTGTCTACAATTTGTTGACCTGGAAGATTGAATAAGAAATTTTATATAATTTATATCAAACAAACGTCCGCAACCGTCAACTCCAAACTGAAGTAACAATCGCAGTTATTCTGTTTATATTTCTGGGTTCGTTTATTTATATTTATTGTATTATTAAATTTAATTGCAGCCGTGGAAATGTAATATAACATCGACATCATCCGTATCAAAAGAACATCGGATGACGACGATGAAGACACTGCCATGAAGTATAATGACATTGGAAATGGTTGGACATTAGTAACAACCTCAGGAGAAATAAATTCGGCCAATGTTTCAATTGGTAGAGAAGGAATTCGGCTAAGCCCATTTGCACTTTAGACACTAAACAACATCGAATCTATAATTTCCAGGGTCATGATTGCAACATTAGATTGGAATTCCAAGACACTGCATGTTGTAATTTTGTTTTGAACCACTGAGTTGGGTTAAAGTACCGGTACGCCTAGAGAGAGACCTACAGAAAGATGAAATACTTTGTTTCCAATTGGTAATAAGTTTTCAGTCGATCTTTTGACGAGAAGCAAATTGAGCCAAATTAAAAAAAAAGTTATTCTAATTTTATATGCTATACAATATATAGTTAATATTATAGTAATATATATAAATAGATATAATAAATATAATAAAATATATGTATAGTTAAAATTACAGAAATAGCATTTTAGATTCAGCCTATATTATAGTATCCCAACCAAATACGTTATAATAATAGACTTCTAATACTGGCGTTCAATTCACACCATATATATATCTATCTATAATGGTTGGAAAACAATTTGAGCCACCACCATGCAGCAATCTACAATATAATTAAATTGCTATAAAGCAGCGTGCTTTAAGAATGCTATGTCGGTTTATCAACAAAACCGCGCCGCCAAAACTTCCTATCCCCCGCTCAAAATAGTCGAACCTCTAGAATTCCAATGAATTCTATTTGACTTCAAAATCCTGGCGATCCCATTCAACGCTTCCTATGCCTCCCCTACGAATTAGAAAGCACCTGACTTCCGGATCCATGATCCCAGGTAACAGAAGTTATTCACATGCTTAAGTATACCATCCTTTGAGCTTATGCTTCATACGTTCAGACATTATCTGGTGACTGTCGAAGTGTTCACACCATGGATCAGTTTTGTTACAGTTCAACATTAATCTCTCTCAAATGACACGGTTTCAGTAACAATGTTAGCTTATTCAATCCCGCTAACACCACATAAAAGTTAAGCCGATAAGCAATATTGGGGGCCACGAGATTGGGTAATCACCAACTCGTGTCATCCCAACAAAATGGGAAGGAGAAACACAATGAGAGTCAGGGGCCAAACCCCTAACCCAGAGAGAACAGGTGGAGTGAACGGGAACACCCCAAAGGGCGCCAACAAGGGTATCAACCAATCAGAGGGGGGAAAGGCATCGATTAGGTAGAGTAACAAGGCCAACCGTGCAATATAGCCAGTTGGCAGTAATCATTTCAGTTCAGTTATCTCAGTATCATATTGGTGCTAGTTAGGTTAGTTAGTTTAGCTAGGGAAGGACCGGGACTTTAATTACCGTATCCCGCCTTCCGTATACGACAACATTATCCATATACCTATATCTATATACCCTATATCTATATATCCGTACAACCGATTATTATATACGACGAACGACACGAACTCTTTTTACCTTTCATACATGAACCTTTATGCGTGAACTAAACAACCGGATAAACCGGGATCCTTCCTGGATCCTGTCACAGTAATTAAATCCGAGCTGTTCCCCTAGTCAACTAAACCCAGTGATTACCAGCCACCAATCTAGAGTTAACGGAGATGAGTCAGTCGAGAGAGACGCCGCCAACGCGGACCCCGGACGAAGAATTAACGATCCGCGACGCCGCAACCAGGCGGTACAGGCCCACAACGCCGGACCCATCGATAACGGGTCACCCGGCAGTTCAGGATGAGGGGGGCCGCCTGGAACCCGAGGTCGAGCCGAGAGGAGGAGAGAGCGAGACGGAGGGAGAAGGAGACGAGTCGACACGGGACGTGGGTCGACGTACTGATGTCGCCGGCCAGCCACAGGCCGAGGGCGATGAGCGGCCCACCGAAACGGCGACGGTGGGGCCGACGGTACGACGCCGGACGCGGAGAGACGGAGGAGATGTCGGTACCGATGTCGCCGGCCAGCTACAGGCCGAGGGCGACGAACGGCCCACCAAAACGGTGACGGTAGGGCCGCCGGTATGACGTCGGACCCGGAGAGACGGAAGAGAGGTCGGCGACGAGGACGTCGGGGTTTCTGATCAACTTCGACGGGCCTAGAACGCGACCCAGAAACTGCTAAAGGAGGCCAAAGAGGGGGCGAAGATAGACGAGGTGAGACTGAGGAAACGACTAGGTGAGTCGAATAAACACTTTAATTATCTAATGCGCTTCGGGCAAAGAGAACTGGCAAAGGAGAGAGCGAGAGGGGTTGCCGAGGAACTGTATGACTTGTGGCGGTGTAGGGGTATGGAACCTAGCGTAGTGTACGTAGGGCCATACTTAGTCGATGCCCGGGGTCTAAAATTAGTGGGTTGGGAGAGACCTGAGGAGGGCGAATCCGAGGTTAACCCCGAGGATTCGGCCTCGTCGGTCGGAGGAAATTACGGGAGGCGGGGGAAAGTCAGTAGGTCGGGAAGGCGGAGGGAATCCGTCAGAACCGATAAGTCTGCTACATCCTCCGCGAAAGGAAGACGGGTGAGAGAGATAAATGCCACGTACCATCTCGATTTGATAGAGCAAGGTCAAAGGGAAGTAGGTAGACGGTTAGAGGAGGGGAGAGTGCTGCTAGAGAGGGAAATGGCGTTGATTAAAGAAACCGGAGAGAGGGCCGAAAGGGCCGCGAGAAGCCTTAGGGAGTGTGAGGAATTAGGGAGGAAGGAACAAGAAGAGCGTGAGGCGGAACGTAGGGAACGTGTAGCGAGAGAGAAAAATGAGCACAAAGAGCGTGAGGCGGAACCTAAGGAACGTGTGGCGAGAGAGGAAAGCGAACGCAGGGAACGTGAGGCGAGAGAGGAGAACGAGTGCAAAGAACGCGAGGCGAGAGAGGAAAACGAACGCAGAGAGCATGAGGCGAGACGAAGGGAGGGGGCTAGAAGAGAGTTGGAATTGGCTGAGCGGGACGCACGGGAGTGTAGGGAGAGAATGGCAAGAAAGGAGTATGAGCGAGGAGAGCTAGAGAAACGTCAAGGTGAGCTTAGAGGGTACAAAGCTATACATACGCGCGAGCGGGAACTGGCGCGAATGGGGGCGTCTGAGAGTGGGGCAGGCTCGAGTATTTTCGAGGAGCCAGGGGCTGTGGATATATTTATTAATACCCCACTTACAGGGACCGCACGACAGACCCAAGACTGGTGTGACCGTACGGGCGGGGGGGGGGGGGGGGGGTAATAATAACGCTACAGTAGACGTCGTTAATATTAATAGTACCGTATTGGATAACCCTAATCCCTTTATTGCAGCAAATAATACTTTACCTAGTAACAGTAATTTAAATTTAAATACAAATAATAATTTCAATTTGAACATGCAAAATAATCCGAATAATAATTTAAATTTAGAAAATAATAATAATTCAAATAATTTAAGTAATGATCCAAGCCCGAATTTACAAAATAATTCAAATGATTTTGTTTCAAACGAACAAATTAACTCTGTTTCCAATATGGGTGCTATTAACGTGAACACGTCGGGCGTGTATGGCCAGGCAGGAGAGGGCCTGGTAGGCCACGTAGTCGGGAGGGAGGGGCTGGGTTGGGTGGACCCAGAGAGGGCCTGGTAGGCCACGTAGTTGGTAGGCCGGAGCAGACGGGGTTGAGCCAACCCAGAGAGGGCCTGGTAGGCCACGTAATTGGTAGGCAGGGAGTGGCTGGCGGGGACTGGGGGGGGGGCAGAGAGTGTCCCACAGCTGTCAGCGGATAATGCGCGGGCCGAAATAGGTAAACCGCAACACCCGGCGACGGAAAGCAATAGGGGGATTGCGAGTATCCCCAGCGGCGTGCGACCGATCAGAGAGAGACAGGTTGACATCGTGAGAGGGCGGACGAAGGGTCGAGCCCGATCAGAAGAGGGAAGAAGAGCGGTGGGGTTTAACCGGGAGGTCGACGAGAGATCTCACGAGCGGGAACACTCCACTGAAAGGAGAAGAAGAGAAGACAGTAGTAGAAGTATCGTTGCGAACGATAGAAGAGCGAGGACAGATAGCGAGCCGTCGGTAGTCGAGATGAGAACAGAGAGTCAGTGGGGTCGGACTCCGGGAGATTGCCGTCACCCCGGAGAGATGCGACCTGGTGAGGCGCATTACGCGCCGATGGAGGGGTACGCGATGTACCGGTACGAAGACGAGAACAGTAGAGGGGGGGGGGGGTCGAAGAGAAACTTTCCGACGGAATATACCTACCGATCGAGAATGCGGTAGCCGCGGGGAGGACTATTCGAGAAGAATAAACTTCGATCCCGAGTGACACATGCAGACTGTAGGACATACTGTAGGCCTTACTGCACATACCATAGGCCATACTGACAGAGGCAATGTAGGCGATAGGATAGCGCGGACGACGGGATTAAACCCGGAAGTCGCGGAATACATACCGGCGAGTAGGCCAGAAGCTGATAGGCCTATACCGGTACCAGTACAGCAGTATGACTACAGCATGCAGGGACATAACATATCGCATATCATAATTCCCCCCGGTTACAGAGGGGAATTATTGTGGATAGGTGTATGGGCCCCAACATATTAACATCAACCCCAGTACCAAACATACCGGTGGGGGGGGGGGGGGGGGGGACAGGGTGACATTCCCCCATCACAATATCAACAATATACCCCGATAGGAGCAAGAACAACAAGACCCTTGGATGAAAATAGGTCGTGCGACACAGAAATATGGAGGGGGCCGCTACCCCCGATGACATAACCAAGTCAAAACGAGGATCGAGTTACCACCCGTGGAACCATTCAAGTTCGATGGGAGTAGGCCGGAAGAATATCTACAGTTTCGGCGCATGTATAGTAACGAAATACTGACAAAGAACTTGACGCAGGCGGAGTGCCTAAAATATCTGCAAGTATACACGGGAGGCCCAGCATACGATATCGTGAGGCAATACCAAGGCATAGAGGGCGGCTTCACGACAGCATGGCGGGCACTGGATAGGGATTATGGGCACCCGGCCAAGATCATCAGGCAGACACTGAGAGGCATAACATCGGGTGGCCTACAGGATAATCCCGTTAGCATTAAGACGTTCGCTAACAAAGTCGAAAAGGCGCTAATCGTGCTGAAGACGCTAGACGCGCCATACGAGCTCAACGCGTCCAATAACATCACCACGATAGCGCAGGCACTACCGAACTGGCTGCGCAACAAGTGGAGGAAGATCGCTTTCTCCACTCGAGACAAGAAGGGTGCGGAACCGGGTTTAGAAGAAATGTCAAGCCTTTTAAACTACGAGGCTGAGCTAATAACTGACCCAGTCTATAGCGAAGATAGCCTGGGAAAGGGACCGAAGACGGATTACCATAGACCGAAGCCAGAGCACAATACATCAAACGCATTACCGAGGCTCAGGCAATCATTGCCATATGCAGCGACGCAGGGGACTGCAAGTCCACAGCTAGCCGAAGATAAGACAACACCATGGATCAGACAGGGGAACAATAACAACACGAATAAATATAACCCCAGTACGTCCAGTAGGCCGAATCCAAACAATAAGAATAGTAGGGACTTTGGTACAAACGCAGCTGCGATACGCGATGCACTGTATAAGGAGGGCTACGACCCAAAGAGCAAATGCCAGCTACACGCAAATGCGCTTCATCAAACCATGAACTGCAGGTACTGGCAGGCGCTACCTAGGCAAGATCAGATAGATTATGCGTTGAGCAATAAGATCTGCTCGCGATGTGTGATGAGTGGACATAGAGCAAGGGAATGCAAGGAGAAGCCGGTAGAGTTCGGTCAAAGGAGAGGCCAAACGATGGCAACGAGCACAGTAGGGGCGAAGAAGAGAGGAACGGTGTTACTTGGAGTAGTACCCGTGCGAGTGATTGGGGAAGGCAATCGATCAGTAACACTAATGCTGGTTGATAGTGGAGCTGCCTTCACATTAGTCGAGGAATGGGTGGCCGAAGAGATAGGATTGAGAACGAGGCCAAGCAGAATGGCGGTAACAACCATCTCTAGCAAAGATGAGATCCTGGAGATGAGAACAGGGCGGTGCGCAATTGCAGCAGTGGCACCTGGATGCGACTATGGGGCAACCATCGACCCCATCCAAGTGATAGAGTCAATTAATATCAATGCCAGGTGGCCAACCAACATCGAGGTCGAGCAATATAAATTCCTGGACGACATTGACTTCTCAATCCCAGACGTGGACGTTAGGAAGGTATCCATCATAGTAGGAATGGATTGCCCAACGGCCCACGAAAGAATGCAAACGGTCTTCGGCGAAGACAAGCAGTGTGACCCGGTGGCGATATTAACACCATTCGGGTGGACGCTGAGTGGCCCAATCAAGACCAAGATACCATTTAGGATGTCGGAGACATCAGGATGCATGTTCGCGGGAACAATGCAGGAAATGGGTGATGAGGGAGCAGAGGAGCAGCTTAAAAGATTGCTCAGACAAGATTTCGAGGGACTGAAACAGACCGGGGTCGGGACCTCGGTAGAAGACAAGCAGGCTTTACAAAGCGTGGAGGAATCGATGACATGCGATGAGGGGCGGTATACTATAGGAATGGTATGGAAACTACCGAAGATACCGCTGCCCGATAATAGAGGGATGGTACTCACGAGACTCCGCAAGCTGAAACAAACACTAAAACGGAGCCCCGAGAAGAATGAGTACATCCACAGAACGATCAAGAAGTACGTCGAGAAAGGATGGGCCGTGGAGTTACCGGTCGACGAACTGAACACGGACAGGACATATTACCTGCCACTCCACGTGGCTTTAGACCCAAAGAAAGGTAAACTGCAGATGGTAGTTGACGCATCGGCAAAGACCAACGGGAAATGCCTAAACGACTATCTGTTAGAAGGTCCAAACATATACAACTCGGGCATAGAGGTCCTACTTAGATTCAGGAATGGGAAACACGCCTTCACGTGTGACATAGAAGGCATGTTCAACCAAGTCCGTGTAACGGAAGAAGATAGCAACAGTCAACGCTTCTTATGGTATAACGGCGAGGAAGAACCGTCGATAATACCGGCATATAAGATGGTAGTACAAAACATGGGGGCCAAGTCGTCTTCATTTACGACGACTATGGCAGTGAGAGACACAGTGAAGGGGAAGGAAGATAGATACAGCACTAGGGCCGTCGATATGATTCGACGCGGCTTCTACGTAGACGACGGAATGGAGTCTGGAAATACGGTTAAGGAGATACTGGACACAGGGCGCGAGGTTCGCGACATCCTAAAAGGATCCGGCTTTAACCTGACCAAATTCCAATCCAGTTCGGAAGAATTTATTAAGGCGATAGAGGACAAGAGACCAGAATCGACCATGGATAATCCCACAACAGCCAAAGGGCAGGACATGGCGAACAAGAGAACAGAATCTCAACAGAAGGCATTGGGAATCGTGTGGAACAGAGAGACAGACGAACTGAAGAATCAGCTGAGCCAGGAGGGCGCAGACATCCACACGAAGAGAGGCTATGTATCGTATATAGCAAGGATATACGATCCCCTAGGCCTAGCATCCCCATTATTAGTCACGGGGAAACAGATACTCAAGAGAGTATACAAATTGAAGGATGAGTGGGACGTAGAGGTACCGGAGGAAATCAAGAAACAGTGGAGTAAGTGGACAGGAGATTTGGAGAAGATGGGAACATACAACACGCCACGAGTGTACTTCCCGGATGGGAACATGACGAATCTGGACCTACACATGTACTCCGATGCGTCGTTGGAGGCGTACGGAGCGGCACTCTATTTAGTACAACGAGAGGGGGCTCAAAAGCCCAGACTAGCCTTTAGCAAAGCAAAGTCGACGCCGCCAGATTCAGCATCAGTTCCCAAGTTAGAATTGACAGCTGCGAGACTAGGAGTTAGAGCCACAGCCTACCTAGTGGATACTATTCCCAACATAGTGGAGACACACTACTGGACGGACTCCATGGTAGTGCTTGGTTGGCTACATAACGAAAGGACGAGATACCCGATATTCGTCGCAAATAGAGTGGACGTATAAGGGCGACCACAGAACTGGAAAGGTGGCACTACTGCCCAACAGATGAGAACCCAGCGGACTTGTTGTCGAGGGGCGTGGTACGCCACACTTTCTTGAAGAAGGAAGTATTGTGGCAACATGGGCCACAATTTCTGAGCGATAAGGAGGCCTGGCCGCCGATGAGAAAGGTGGATCCGGGCTCAGAAGTAGTGTCAGAGGGAGAAGAAGGAGATTCAGAGGGAGAAGAGATATACTCCCAGATGGTGAGGGAGATTAGGGACGTGCAACCAAAGCAAGAACTATGCGATAACCCGACGGATAAACTCCTCAGCTACAGTTCTAGTTGGTATAAGACCAAGAAATTAGTGGCGTACTGGAGAGCCTTCGGGAATTTCCTCGCGGGAGTCGGCAAAGACAAGAAGATCAGGACATCCATAGATCTGGAAGGAGCGGCCAAGGCAGTCATCCGCTATGAACAACGGAAGAACTATGGCGACGAGGTGGAACGCATCGGTAACCAACAGCACCTCCGACGGGACAGCGAGCTGATTACGCTGTCGCCACAACTTAATGACGACGGGATTCTAGTAATGAATTCTAGGGTGGGATACAACAACAGCATAATCGTACCACCGAAACCCATCATCATTCCAACAGGATCGCCAATAGTTCACCAGATTATCTGGGACTCCCACAAGTCGATATTGCACGGGGGCACCAACAGAACTCTCACGGAGATAAGGAGGACCTTTTGGGTCAAACAGTTGAGGAAGAAGGTAAAAGCGGTAGTGGGGCAGTGCCAGACCTGCCGACGAGCGAAGAAGGAGCGAGCCATACAAGAGATGGCGCCACTACCAGCGAGTAGAGTAAGACAGTACGACCCGCCATTTACGCATTGCGGTGTGGACATGTTCGGGCCGATAAAGATCAAGGTGATGCGGCACACGGAGAAACGCTACGGTATCATCTTCGTATGTAACAACACGCGGGCGGTAGGGATAGAACTCGCCCAAGATGCAACCGCATCAGCATTCATTAATGCCTTAGAAAGGTTTAGAGACCGCAAAGGTGGGACGATCGCAGTGATATACAGCGACAACGGCACCAACTTTGTGGGCGCAGAGAATGAGATGGCAGAGGCCTTGGACATCTTGGAAGGAGAGGAAGTCAGGGCGGCCATGAGACGACGACAAGTAAAGTGGGAGAGAAGGACGCCGTATGCACCACATACACTAGGATGCGTCGAGAGACTGGTGGGCAGTTCAAAGCGTCTAATGACGAAGCTAATGAATACCCACATGGTCACTGAGGACGTCTTACGGACAGTGCTTGCGAAGTGCGAGGGGATCATTAATAGCAGACCACTATATCCGGAGAATGATGACCCTGAGTCACTAGACGTGCTGACGCCTAGCCATTTTCTGATGGAAAGGCCAGCGACCATCAATATGCGGGGTGTAGACCCAGATGACATACACTCCCGCCAGAGTTGGAAAGTCGCTAAAGCAATAAGCGCAGAGTATTGGAGGAGGTGGGTAGAAGAATACCTACCCACGCTCCATAAAAGAAGCAAGTGGAGGAAGCCGAATAGGGAGTTAAGAGTAGGAGATCTCGTAATCGTTACGGATGATACTATCATCAACAACCAGTGGCGGTTGGCAAGAGTTGTAGGCACTTACTCCGATGAGGACGGAAGAGTCCGATAGGTAGAAGTGCGGATAGGTGGTAAGATAGGTGCGAAGGACAGAAAAACCTACAGGAGAGCTGTAGGGAAATGCTGTCTGTTAGAAGGGGCACCTTAGTGGAGTTAGAGAAGAGTTTAGTCGTCCAAGCTTTGGACTGAGGGGGGTGGGATTGAGGGCGAGACGCCCTTCCCACACAAATAAAAAATCGAAAATAAAAATAAAAATAATAGTACATAGTAGGTACGCAGTTAGTAAGCAGAAGTTAGTTAAGAGGTACGTAGTACCTAGAGTTAGTTAGTTAGGAGGTACGTAGTACCGTCAGTTAGTTAGTTAGTTAGGAGGTACCCAGTACCGTTAGTTAGAGAGTTAGAGGGTACATAGTACCGCTAGTTGGTTAGAGAGTTAGAGGGTACGTAGTACCATTAGTTAGAGAGTTAGAGGGTACGTAGTACCGCTAGTTAGTTAGAGAGTTAGAGGGTACGTAGTACCGTTAGTTAGAGAGTTAGAGGGTACGTAGTACCGCTAGTTAGTTAGAGAGTTAGAGGGTACGTAGTACCGTTAGTTAGAGAGTTAGAGGGTACGTAGTACAGTTAGTTAGAGAGTTAGAGGGTACGTAGTACCGTTAGTTAGAGAAGAGTTAGAGTTAGAGGGTACGTAGTACCGTTAGTTAGAGAGAGAGAGTAAGAGGTAGAAGGGTATATAAGATATAGATATTAGTTAGCAGTTAGTAGCGAGAGGGGGGCATATGAGTACAGTTGGGTAAATCGTGTGGCCACGCGACGCATACTGCTGTACTGCACAGGCCCACAGAGTAGGCCAGAATGTGGATTAGAGAATAGAATAATCCATAGGCAATAGTAAGTAGCAGGACAGTAGAATTAAAATTAAACTAAAAATAAATAGATAGATAAAAATAAATAGAATAGGGCTGAAAGTTACAAATTATGGCAACACTAGGAAAGTTATTCTGGAACATAATAAAAGTAACGGACAGAAATCGAAATTAGGGTGTATTTACTAGCTTCAGAATTAATTAGTAATAATTTAGGCTAAAAGGGCGCAGTTAAGTAAGGAATAGGCCATTATCGGACCGTACAGAACATCTTAGATACATCACTCATCTGTATTGCGCCTTGGTAAGGCACCACCTTACAGGTGAGCGAGTGAGTGTTCGGAATGGCAAAGCAAATTGATCAGAAAGAGAAAGGCGGAGTCAGGAGGAAAGGAGATACTGGTGGATTTCACCGAGAGGCATCTGGAAGAGAAGACTAGAGGATACTACGAGAGGTTGGAAAGGAGTCACGCGGCACGAGCGCTGCAGGATCACTTCCGGGAGATGCACGAACAGCGGCTGGTCGGGACCTACGGGACGCCGTCGCTGGACAACGCGATCTTCCAACACTTCCACTACGTGGTGAAAGGGGACGAGGCGAAGTTCGGGATTCCGAAGTACCCGAGGGAATCACCGAGGAAGGACTGGAAGAGATTCATAGAGTCCGTCAACAGGGGAGGATATATGATCCTAGACGACGAGGGAACCGTGGAAGACGAGGCGGGTTCGAGACGAGGATCGGCGGGGTCGGCCAGGACCATACTCCTACATTTGGCCGCGCCAAATGGGGACATCTTCTTATTCGATCTAGGAACGTATGGGAAGAAGGACGGGCCGAAATTAAACCGGTTGCCGAAAGCGGTACAAGTCTTGGTAAGAGAGAAGTCGACGACGAAAGTAGGATCGGCGATTCGCGAGGATGCGGAGAGAATCATCGGTCCGGACGCCACCAACCTCCTGGATATGCAGAAGGTCTTTATGGCTATGACGGCACCGGATGGGTTGGGGGTAGTCGAAAACACAGGCCAATGCGGGGCGGTGGCAATGGGCCAACTATTGGGGCTCGTGTGCCACAAACTGATGGACTGGGGGAAGTTCAGGGAAGAATACGGAGCAGAACTAGCGAACTCGCTAAAGTGGGGAGCGAGACCGGGAAAGCAAGAGGTATATCAATTCCGCAGAGGAGCGATAAAGGTATATCAGAAGCGATATATCCTGCAGGAAGACTGGATGATGATAAGTTTGCTTAACTTGTTTATGACCGTGGTTATTGAGAGGGAACCAGCGGCATTTCTGTTATCGGGATCACCCCTAAGCTACAGGAGAGCCTTTAAAATGGCCTTCGACGGTCTGGTAGACCACCCGGGGCTGAAGGGCGAGTCGGTGTACTACAACAGCCGGCATCTGGTAGACGGGGAGACAGATACGCCGTATCAGAGATGGGAGCAGCTAGAAACGGATAGACGAGAAGCAAAGCGACTGGAAGAAGTCGCTAGGCGGGAGAGGATAGAAGCAGAGGAGAGGGAAGAGGAGGCCAGGACGCAGAGTTACGGCTTCGAGGAACAGGCAGGCTTAGACGAACTTCATTGGACTTCGTCAGGGAGTTCGGGGGAGAATCTAGGGCGAGAACTGGGATGGACGGTGGGATCACCGAAACAGTCGACGTCGGGGTTGCAAGAGATGCCCATACCAGCGGGCGCCGAAGGCGACCAACCGCCAAGGAAGTTAAGGGAGCTAGAGGGATGGAGAGCTACGGGCGAGAGCCAAGGCGGGAAGGGACATAGTGGATCCATCGGGATACCGGGGTTGGAGCCACTGCCAGAGGAGGAGGAGGACGACGACGAGTTCGGAGAGATGCCGCCCATCGAGAGGATAGGCCACTCGGACACGGACTGGGTTGGCGGAAGGGTGGTGACGGCCAGTGGGGCGAGGGCCTTCTGGAACAGATCCGACAAGCGGACCTGGGTGCACGAGGGGCCGGCGATGGATTTCGCGGGGAGCACCATCAGGTTGGGCGAGCAACCGGGGACGGCACCACGGATAGTATTCGGGGAGACGATGCCCGAGAGGGGCGGAGAGATCGACGTAGACAGAGACACCAACGTGGAGAAGTTTGCCTACCAGCGACTCCACAGACCGCGGAGATCGCTTGGGACGAAGGACGACGTGGGGCGGGAGACATTGGTACTCGGCTGCGACTACTGTGGCAGGCAGACCCACCAGGAAAGGAGCTGCTTGTACCGGTTCCAAAAGGGAACCTTTTGTCTCTACTGCCGAGAGCTGAGCCACAGGATGGGGGCGTGTCCACGGTTGCATAACCGATGTCCGAAGTGCAACTTTCGGGGACACTACGGACGCCAATGCGACTGGATGGAGGACGAAGAGAAGTTCAGGAGATTCGAGGAGTGGGCCGACGTCGGGGCTATGACGCGCCAGCGCATGAAGGCCCAGGAGTTCAAGTGGGGTTTCTTCCTTATCAATCAGGAGGCTCACATGGAAATCATAAAGCGGAAGCTACCGTTTACCTATCAAGAGGTAGCAACGGCGGCGTCGTATGCCGGAGTGATGAACACACAAAGATATTTGGACAGGTGGACGCCACAGAACCGAGGGGAGTTTAGGGATTTCTTGGCGGAGCACGTGCCGCGAGCAATGAAGATGATCCTATGGGACGCCACCAGAGGGAGACAACAGGGCCACTCTGAGGGGCCACCGGCGAAGCTATATCGGGCACTAATAACACCAGCGCCCAAGGAGCCAACAACCGGAATCAGCAGGGAGGTGGCGGCGAAAGTCCGAAAGCAGAAAGCGGATCCCAGAGGAGCGGTGGTAACCAAGAAACGACCCAGGGAAGAGGATGCCAGGGGGAACTATCCCCAGAGGAACAGATAGGTTCCCAGGGCCGGGGGAGAGAAACTGAGACTTGGACGTGGTACGCCTGGAAGGCGCCGCGCGGGACGTACGAACTATTAAGTACAAACTGAGCTGATGCAAATAATTAAAATAAGTGCAATTATATGTACGTACGTAGTGATCAGTAGTTTAGCAATAAAATATACGTTCGGAGTAAGTACTATAGTCATGCAACCTTTCTCAATTAGCTACTGGGACTGGGGGGATAACTGACTATGGCACTATGGACGAGACACCAGACGATTTCACACTTCTTGAGTGCGACGGCACAAGAGGGGGGGGGAGATTCGTCAGAAGGGATGAGGTAGTCGAAGTGGGGTTGAGGGACGGAGTAATGGTGCGAAGTGCGGAGAGAGTGCGGACGCAATTCTAGTGTGGGGGGGGAGAATAAGAGGCTGAGTGAGGGACGAGGAGGTCCGAGGGTATGAGAGAGTTAGGGTGAGAGTGGAGAAGAGATAGGGCGAAAGTGTTGGGGAAACAAAAGTCGCGTGAGAGGTGAGCGCGATCGGCCCGACATGGGACGCCAGGCATACAGGGTAGCGTTATCATACCCATAGGGAGCGGCCTGGAAAGCCGGCTCCGAGAAAAAGAATTCCACCCCACACCCGATACTAGATCGGGATCCAGCGGGATTGTAGCGCACTTAAGGTGGATGCTATCTCCTCACCGGGAAGATAGCATGGGGGGGAGTGTTAGCTTATTCAATCCCACTAACACCCCATAAAAGTTAAGCCGATAAGCAATATTGGGGGCCACGAGATTGGGTAATCACCAACTCGTGTCACCCCAACAAAATGGGAAGGAGAAACACAATGAGGGTCAGGGGCCAAACCCCTAACCCAGAGAGAACAGGTGGAGTGAACGGGAACACTCCAAAGGGCGCCAACAAGGGTATCAACCAATCAGAGGGGGGAAAGGCATCGATTAGGTAGAGTAACAAGGCCAACCGTGCAATATAGCCAGTTGGCAGTAATCATTTTAGTTCAGTTATCTCAGTATCATATTGGTGCTAGTTAGGTTAGTTAGTTTAGCTAGGGAAGGACCGGGACTTTAATTACCGTATCCCGCCTTCCGTATACGACAACATTATCCATATACCTATATCTATATACCCTATATCTATATATCCGTACAACCGATTATTATATACGACGAACGACACGAACTCTTTTTACCTTTCATACACACGGCGGGGACGCGTGAACTAAACAACCGGATAAACCGGGATCCTTCCTGGATCCCGTCACAAACAGACCAGACAGGTTATTCTATATTTATAAGAGTAACATGATAAAATAAAGTAATACTAACGTATTTTAAGCAACCATGTTCAGCATGATCCGGTCTCTTGAATATAATCTTAAGTTGAACGAAATACATTTTTGACAGACCAATCAATATCAAGCAAATTAAATAATGTATGTTTTTTTTTATTATTATGCAAAAAAAAATATACTTTGTTCAACCCAAGATTGTATAAAAGTTAACATACCTGTTGTTGGTTCACCTTCTATTACAGGAGTTGGATCCTGACAACCGATCTTATTACAGGCCACCACAGAGAAATAATGACGTTCATTGGGTAATTCTGGGACGATTATGTAAGAATCATATGTAATTCCTATTGTTATAGTAACAATATTTCCGTTACTGTTTGTGTACTCAACTCTAAACCATTGAGTAGATCCACCATTGAATCCTGGTGTCCAACTAACTTTTACACTAGATGAGTCAACAGCTTCTACTTTAACTCCAGTCGGCATATGTGGAGGTCCTTCAGCATCTAAGTTAACGTCACATTCAACCTCAGTATTACTGCTAGGGATACCATTTCCAACACTCCCAAAGTAGGTTTGATTAAGATCTTCTCTCGTTACATTATATATCATTAGACTTATAAAAGCTATACTTTTATAATCAGAGTTAAAAACTTCAGCTGATGTTCTATATTTATCACCATCATCGGGTAGCTTTTTATTTACGTCAGCTTGACTAACCCAATAAACACTCGATTCAATAACAGCTGGATAACTTTCCATTGTACATGTTAGAGTAACGACATTCCCAACAGCTGCTATAACAGTTCGCTCTGTGTCATTGTGAATCCAATGTGGTTTGTCTAAAAAAAAAAATGTTTGTATTGTAATTATATTTATTATGTGGGAGATGTGAATTCAATGCAACCAAACAATGACACCAAGGTGGAACCTTGGTGTCAGAGTCGGGAAGTTATCAATAGTCCAAACACGACTGAATAAGGAAATGGTAAATTATAACATTGCGAGCTTGATATTTTATCTAGACATTGATCACGTTGCAATCAAGCAGCAAAATCTTAAAGTAGCCAGATTCTGGAATATACAATGTAAATGGGACAATATGATAATGCTCTCCATATTTACATTGTATATTTGATTCACCGCGTCACTCGCCCCACAACAATTCCCTTATTATTATAGATTCTGGAACAGTTACTGCGTTACTGGTCGTATTGATGTACGTTATATCATTAATATGATTCATAATTAATGACCTAAGTTCGTATTGTTTGTTTTGTTTGTATTGAATCCTTATACACGCCTGGTCTGGGTTGTGTAGTTCAGTTCACCGTCTCAAAGTTGCACAAAACATTAAGTTTTAACAAAACGAGACGGGGGTTGGGTAACTTACGCCAATCCCATCAATGAAAATTGAAAATTAAATAAAAAAATGAAAATTGTAAATATATTGTGTGGAAGCGTTGACATGGAATTATACATATAGGGTAATATTTACAGTAGTTTATTGTTACTTACACTGAACTATTAACTCAATAGTGAATGACTCCTGTTCTACTAACAGTGATGGAGGGTAATATTTACAGTAGTTTATTGTTACTTACACTGAACTATTAACTCAATAGTGAATGACTCTGTAATAGTTGATGAATCATAAAACCTATATTCGGCTGTAGTTGTGTAATTCCCTGAAGATCTATTTATTTCGATATTCCTAACTTCATCTCCACCAGTTACGAAGTCGCCACTCCAAATATAACCAACATATATATTGCAGTTATCTGGAATCCACTTTACTTCTATTGGGTCATTATGGTCTGTCATATTTTTTATGATTAGTTTAGAAGTGTTTAGAGTGTAATAAGTACCAGAAACTTTCAGTTTCAGATCACAATATTCTACAGTTACCGGTATCGATGGACTTTCAATACTATCTTCCTCACTGTTGTTGTAACGACCGGTAAACTCGCACTTATAATCACCTCCATCGTCGGCGCGTAAAGGGTCTATTCTATATGTTGATAAAGATGGAACAGTAACATCTTTAATACCATCAACATACCAAGACCAAGATGGATCCACATTGAATCCATCAACAGAACATTTTAATACCAACGATTCATCTTTTTTCTTTGTAATCCGTTCGTTTGTAATCGAATCCGAGATAATGGTTATAGTATTCGGCAAGTCTGGAATATGGAATATGGAACATTAATTATTAATATCTGCAGTATGTTAATAATGATATAACATAAGTGTGAAACTTTCGGATACTTAATAATAGAATATTAACTAATTGATATATGTTGACATTTCCGTTTTTTTTAAATACAAATATTTTTGCCACTTATTTTGCCCACCCATTATTATTATTTTGCCCACCCAGTAGCTGATGTCTCACGAAGTCACCAATAATGGCCATTACAAGCATGACAGACCACCTGTCGTGCCCATGGGAGCATGTCTGAAAAACTCGTATTACTGTAATTTTTAATGTTAGTTTATATCTATAGTTTATAGGTGACAAATTTATTCCAGATGTATTGTTCTAATAATATAAGAGTAATCATATAATTTTATATAGTGTGACGTAACATTGGGGAGGTCAGGTCACTAAGGTCTCTAAGGTCAGGTCAGGAATTCTAGGTCATTGGTCAAAAAATCTTGCCACCTCCATGCAGCATAAAGGAGGTGCCACCTGTAGCTGCATAGACCCTCTTACTAGGGCAAATCTGGTCCTGTAACTATGACCCCCTTCGTTCTGGGATAAGGACGCCCTTGGTCCTGGATTAAGGACCCATATACTTGGCTGCAGGGGTATATGGCCTGGCCAGGCAGATGGTGATCTACCAATGGCTGGTCAGGAGTAGAGTGTTCTCATGTCCACTCTGAGTGCACTTCACTGCGACCTGCACCTGGCAGCAGGGGTACAGGGCATGACCCAGCAGATGAGCTGCAACAGCCAATGGTGGGTCATGTGCGCCAGAGTAGGTATGGGTGATGGGCCTCATATCTAACTCCACTGCGACACCCACACTGTGGAATGGCAAACCAGGGTGTGGTATTTGCCCCCTCGGCAAAAAAGCACCCCCCAACCCCCACTATGGATTAGATTAGTAATGCGGAGGTCCGGCCACTAGAGGCCAGTGGAATTACCGGACACAATTGGCCTCACAGGCGTGAGGGGAGAGGGATTCTGGAGTTGGAGGCTACTCTCATGTTCCACCCCGTCAAACAAAGCCATTGGTGAATCTGAGGCAAGTCACTAGACCTGCCTCAGTAAACACCCTAACACTCGGGTCCCCAATGCGACAAGGTGAGCTGACTGCCTTGGCAGATAAGCTTTCTCTTAGCGCAGTGGGTGTTCAAGTGCACCGAATGCAGACTGGACAGACTGATGAGGTTCTGATTAAGGACATGGGAGGCGGTTGGCGACTCGCCCTCGCGTCAGCAGATGATAGTGGCAATGGTGGAATTGGTCTATTGATGAATCCAACTGCACATGCAGCATTGGACAAAATAGACCAAATATCTAACCGCATCATCCGTTGCCACTTTTCATGTTCTGGAAGACTGTCTAAGAAGTTTCCTACGGTGGTTCTGATTGTGTGCTACTCTCCAACTAGTGTTGCCCCTGTAGAGGGGGTGGAAAATTTCTACCACAATCTACAAGCAGCTACTGATGGAGTGGATCAGCATGCATTCTTAACATTCCTGGGAGACTTAATGCAAGTCTGCATCAATTACCTACATCGCCCTGGGTCTATAGCGATAGTGTTAACCGAAATTCCGTCCATCTTCAGGATTTTATCTCTCGAAATGGATTGTTTTCGGCTGGAACCCAGTTCAAGAAGCGAACTGGAAAGCTATGGACTCATAGTGGACCCAGTGGTCACAAGTCCCAGATAGACCATATTCTGTTTCGTAGGAAATACATACATGAGCTCTATACAAGACTGTAATGCATTTACACAACGACCCTTCTCCAGTGATCACCGCTTTATTGTGGCCAAGGTAAGACTTAGTCTGCGTGCTAGCAGAACAACGAAATCTGCCTTGCCGCGGCATGACTGGTCCACTCTGTTGCAACAGCCAAGTGTGAGATCCAGCTTCACACTACAGCTGAGCAACAGGTATGAGGTTCTTGCCTCTGAGGCAGGAGATCACTGCGAGAGCTATACTGCCTTCACAGAAGCAGTTAAGTTAGCAGCTGCAGAAAATGTTCCTGTATACCCTCGAAACAGGAAAAGGGCACCCTGGACTGACAACAAAATTCAGAAGTGCCGAAATGACCTATATAAGGCGCAGAATGAGTCCCGACTCAAACAGACTACAGCGGCCAAGAATGCAGTTAAGGCTGCATCTAGGTCCCTGAACAGGCAGTACTCTGCTAATCTACAGCAGATAATAAACCTACAGGTTGATGCCATCAATGATGCTGACGACAGTAGGCAATCATCCCAGGCATGGAGATCGATCAACTTGCTTACTGGTCGAAAAGGCCAAAAAATCACCAAGGTTAAGGCAGAAACACCAGCCGATCGCCTCAATGGTTGGAAGGCCCACTTTTAAAAGCTCCCCAATAATGACAGGGTATTGCCTGAAAACTTTATAGAAGTAAAAGTGTCTGAGTCTGTATTCACAGATATTCCCATTGGCGATATCTCCTTTGCAGAAGTGAAGGCTGCTGCAAAGAGCATTAAGACCAATCGTGCCAGTGGAGTAGATGGTGTTCCCCCTGAAGCTCCCTTTTTAAAATACCTGAATGTTTAAAGCTCATCTATCCCATCATAGTAGACATGTACCGAACAACAAGAGTACCACAAGAAATAGTATAAGTTGGATAAGTTGGTGCCAGTTCCCAAAAAGGGCAACCTATCACTCTATGGTTCTTTTCGAGGAATCTCATTGATCTCGATTGCTGTAAAGCTATACAATAGAATTCTATTAAATCGCATCAGGGATCCCATTGAGAGACTGCTCCGTCCGTGGAAATCAGAATGGGTTCCGTAAAGGTCGTGGGACCATGGAGCCCATTTTGGCACTTAGAAGGATAATTGAAGAGTTATCAAAAAAGAAAGACAGGCATCTGGCTGATATCTTTGTTGACTTCTTCAAGGCCTTCAAGGAATTCAGTCTCTCGCTCACGTATGTTCAGCATACTTTCATTATATGGGATTCCTGATGAAATTATTGCAGCAATCAGATCAGTATACGATGGTTCGACAACATTTGTGTCTACTGTTGACGGTGACACAGAACCATTTGAAGTGTTATGGGGCGTCCTCCAAGGAGACACACTTGCACCATTCTTGTTCATAATTGTGGTTGACTATGTTCTACGCATGTCCTTAGATCATCATAATGATGATGGGGTGATGATAACTCCACCTACTGGCTCCAGAAGTCGAGGAAATCCTGCCAAGTACCTAACTGATCTAGACTTTGCTGATGACTTAGGAGTACTCTCAGAATCACTAGAGGGAGCCCAACGGCTCCTCAGCTCATTAGAACATGCTGCTTCTAGTGTTGGTCTTTTTATTAACTCCAGAAAGACCAAAAGTTTGACAGTTAACTTTGAAAGTCCTCAGCAAGTCTCTGATCGGATGAGCATAAGCTCAAAGGATGGTATGCTTGAGCATGTGGACGACTTCTGTTACCTGGGATCATGGATCCGGAAGTTAGGTGAGGACCTTCGAATATGTAAGGGAAAGGCATGGGCAGCCTTGAATAGGCTTTCCAGGATTTGGAAGTCACCGAGAATTAATCGGAAACTTAAGGTCCGATTATTTAGAGCAGCAGTAGTTCCAGTACTCCTCTATGGGAGTCCATGCTGGGCTCTAACTGCTGAGGACACCAAATCTCTGGATGGCACATTCACAAGAATGCTACGCCGGGTTCATTGTGTCAAGTACAATGCACACATCTCCAACCAGACACTATATAACATTGGAGGTGTCTCATTGGTTCCCCCAAGCTTGACACTAGAACAAAATCGCCTCCGCTTTGCAGGACATTGCTTTCGCCGTGAGGACCAGCCAGTGCATAATCTTGTACTTTGGCAGCCTCATGGAGTGAATAAGCATAGTGGACAGCCCATGACTTTCTTGAGACGCATCTTAAAGGACACTGGCCTTGAAGATGCGGATGATCTAGCAAATGTCATGGGTGATAGGGAGTTGTGGCGGCGCAATTTTGTCGACAAGCCGGCACAGCATTCTTAAAAATGCAGCTGCAATGCAGCATGCCGATCCTAGTAGTAGTAGTGGCACTATATGTCACAGTTATCTCCCCACTCCAGTCACGAACCCTTTCCCAAGCCGCTAGTACCCCTGGACATGCCATCTCCATCGCCCAGGAATGCAAACTCACCGCCCACCTCGAGGAATGCCGCAATTCGGGTGTGGGATACACCCTTCTCGTGTTGGAGGCCCTGGGTGGATGGGACTAGGACTCCAATGCAGTCCTCTGGGAAATCGCACGTCTCCAGAGCCTCCATCGAGGCATTCCCGCTCCCAATGCGGCCAGGCACCTATTCCAACGCCTGGATCCTCCCCCCCCCCCCCCCCCCCCCCCCCCTCTGTGGACGGAATCCAGTGACGCGAATTGTCAGGCCATTCGGGAACTCATTGGGTTCTTTCCATGTAGGCTTGTAAGTAGTTTTTCTCTCGGGCAGGAAACCCTCGGGCTGCGCCCTCGGGTATAATATACGGGAAAATACATAACTTGATAACCGTGCAATAAGTATTGGTATTACCAGACGCTTCGAAAATAAAGGCAAAACACCGAGACTTTATTTTTCATTTGTTTTAATCAATTATCGAAACCGTAAAAATCAACTTACGATATTCTTTCTACCTGGAATGGGCCGTTACGTATTTAAGGTGTAGGATTGATATCTCAAACTTACATTCAACTTCGATCGTACTGGTACAGGATTTATCATCTTCTATAGCTCTATTCCTGGCATTACATGTAAACTCTGCCCCATTATCTCCACGACTTAGATCTCTATTTATACTCAGTGTATCTCCTGGTTCAGTTACGACTCCACCAATAGCAGCTCCGTTACTATACCAACTCCATCTAGAATCTCCTGATGTACTTCCAGCTACCGGTACCGGTACCCAATCCGATAACTTACAGTTTAATGTAGCTGAACTGCCTTCTATATAAGTACAACTCAGCGGTATACCATCGCAGCTACACTTTGGATCATTATCAGCTTTACATTGGGTTAGAGGTATTATAAGTGGGTAAGCTGTCTGATCGGATATGGCCGGGTTGTTTTGGAGTTCAACTACTCTACCATCTTTAATCCAATATCGTATTACTATCGCCAATACCTCCGGTATAGATTCAATAACAGGAGGATTCAACCCAACAGTAATACTTCCTGCAGCTCCGACTGTGTTGCTACTTATATATTTTGTTGTAGTCCAACCATCACAATTCATCATATCATTCTCACCGTTGAGACAAACATCTCCTTTGGAGTTTGCTGAATTTATCACACGTGTGCTGATACCATTATCATCCGTAGCAGTAACAGTTAGTTCCAGTACATCAGAAATCTTTTCCGTTATTAATTCGCTAACCTCTTCAATAACAAAATCGACTTTCACTGCAATAGAGTCTCTGTCTTCTATAATTAAACATTCTCTAGTAAACGGAGGTCCACCTTGTTCGACTAGTTTATATCCATTATACTTTATCCCCATACTAACATCAGTTAGACTTAGTAATATTATTATATATAATTTCATGATGTAAACTCAATGTTTCTTGTTCAAAATAAATAATGAATCAATCTGTAAAGTTCATCTTATTATACTGTAGGCCCTACATGATGCCTAGAACTGTGTAGGCCGACTACTAAACATGATGAGAGTCTAAAAGATAGTTAGATAGTTGTAGGGTATATTTATACCTATACCGTAGGGATTAATGGATATACGCGGAGGCCCTATTACAATGGGTTTTATATTATTTGTACAAAATTATATATATTATTATTATTACTCACGAAGATGCGCAGAGCAGACGAGCTGGCATTTACTTATTTATTCTTGAAAATATAAAATTAAAATTAGGTCGTGGCAAATAAAATAAATAAGACGCAGCACCAAGACTCAAAATTAAAATTTAAATAACATGGAAATGGTATAGAAATTACGGAAATGGTAAAGAAATTACGGAAATGGTAAAGAAATTACGGAAATGGTAAAGAAATTACGGAAATGGTAAAGAAATTACGGAAATGGTAAAGAAATTACGGAAATGGTAAAGAAATTACGGAAATGGTAAAGAAATTACGGAAATGGTAAAGAAATTACGGAAATGGTAAAGAAATTACGGAAATGGTAAAGAAATTACTGAAATGGTAAAGAAATTACGGAAATGGTAAAGACAGTCTAATAGATATCATGAGAATAGAGGCCTCCTACATACATACAATACCAGGCTTGGATGTGACGTTAAAAAGTTAAAAATATTTACAGGTTAAAATATTGCAGGATTCGGTTGTGGCGCACTGTGAACTGTAACGGCTTGGAGTAACACAGCCTGATAAACTCAATACAGAGGCGTTCTATGGGATTGGGGTTGAAGAGATCGAAACGTTTACAGAGCATGTTTTTACTGTACTGAGTATTAAGAACTGAGGTGAGACTAGAAACTGATCCCAAACCTATGTACTAGTGAGTTAATCAGGAGTAGCTGATGTTTGACTTTAAATAGATTCTTAGTAAGGATTGCAGGAGAATATTAGGGCATTCTGTTATAATTTTATTAATAAATTAATATTTTTTATTAATAAATTAATACATATAATTTTATTGACAAGGTTAAATTTTAGAATGAAACACAAATGCAGATACCAAACGCACCCATTCAAAGTGGTAAATTATAAAAACGGTAAAATTAGTCACAAACAGTAAGTATTTTATAAACAAAAATAAACAATACTTATCAGTATAAATTATAAAATTGTAAAGTAAATATGTAATTTATAATTTTAGAACTAATTAATATCATATTATTGATTGGATTAAATTAATTAATCTAAATCTAAGCCGGAATCAATTAATATCATAATTAATTAATATAATTTAGTACTCCAGCCATCACAATTGATTATAATAATATTATTGTAGCAGTCATCTCCATCGGCGTGGACTCTACTCGACACTTCTATGTTTTTACCTTTACCATCCTTAGCAATAACCGTTGATTCCAATACATCAGTAATAGTTAATTCACTTTGTTTATTAATAATAAAATCAACTTTTACTCTAATACTATTTCTTTCTTCTTTAAATAAACATTCTCTAGTAAATTTAGATCCATCTGGTTCGACTAGTTTATATCCATTATACTTGAACCCCAGAATAACATCAGTTAGTATCAGTAATATCAGTAATGATTTCATAGTTATTGAGACTAACACTTACCGATTAAATATCCTCACGACATTTTAACTTCCCTCCTACAACTTAACTTAGAAGTAACAGCAAACCTTTTTTAATCAATATAAAATTATATATAAAAGATATTTAATTTATAAACTCAAACTCTATAATCCAATAATACTTATTATTAACGATATAATATTAATTATTAACCAACCATTAATAGCAGAATTTTGATAGCATTGCTGTTTGTTTCGAGGGCCGCTACTCTTATTGTGCATAATATTGTTGCTCTATGTATATCCATGGCTGACTTATAACGAACCTGTCTTTAGACTGGGTAGTTCTTGTCAAGAATTGAGCCTTTAAAAAACTCATTGTGGTGGGGTGTGTGTTTGTGTGTGTAAAAGCTTTTGTGGGATAACTGATTCGTTTGCCTTGTTGGCCAGTTCCCCCCCAGTCGCTAAGAATACTCTCAAAGTGATCTACAGCTAAAAATAGTGCAAGTTACCAGCTTATTGGCTGATTTGCTGTACGCAGGCATCTGGGCTCTGTTTAATCGGCCAACAAGCCTAGGGAGGTTGCGTCATAGCCTTGTTTTGTATCTCCCAATAGAATTTGAGTTATCCTTGATGTTGACCTATCACAGAGTACTTAACTGAAAATTTCCTATCTCACTGCTCTTTCTCTGTGTTGAACGGGAGCTTCGTGGAATAAGGGAGTTGGTATCCTCGTATAGAGCAGTAGTCACGAGTTTTTCAAAGCCACGAAAGAACGGCTTTTTAGTGTTTTATGCTTTCTGCTTTTTAGCTCAACACTAGGAGGTTTAATTATAAGGACATATATCCTTTAACTGACTGATGATCAAACAAAACTGACCTGGTGGCTGACCAAACGCACCTGATGACTGATTGATTGTCTTAACTCAAAACAACTGGCCCGATTGATCTGTCAATACTGTACTGCTATTTGTTATCGGTTATTCATTATATTTGTTGATGAATTATTATATTGGAATAACGAGAAATAACCCCGACACCCAATATTCTT